>CAUYON010103795.1:0-46449 GCA_963573935.1 Arctocebus calabarensis
GAACAGAACACGAGTCCTGACAATTAAGTTCATAAACTCATGGTATAAAAAGTGTGAAAAAGGGTGGCGCCTATGGCTCAGCGAGTAGGGCGTCGGCCCCATATACCAAGGGCTGCGGGTTCAAACCCGGCCCCGTCTGAACTGCATCAAAAATTAGCCGAGTGCTGTGGCAGGCTCCTGTAGTCCCAGCTACTGGGGAGGCTGAGGAAAGAGAATCGCCTGAGCCCAGGAGTTGGAGGTTGCTGTGAGCTGTGACTCCATAGCACTCTACTGAGGGTGATAGAGTGAGACTTTGTCCCTACAAAAAAAAAAAGATGCACATAGACACACGAGTGAGGAGGGGCAGACAGAGGTAAAGGACCAATGTGAGGCAAAGCCAGGGAGCGAGATAGGAGAGGATGAACTGTGGTGGAAGACCTGAACCCGGGGACAGAGAAAATCAGAGAAGTGAGAGGAGTCTGGCCATAGGGAGACACAGCAAGATGGGAAGGAGGAGACAAGCTTGGAGATCAGGACCCAGGTCCCAGTTCTGAGGATCACTGGTCCCACCTGCCTCTGGTTTGACATTCTCAGAAGGCATATCCTTCGTCGTACACAATTCTTTTTTTCAAGAAAAGTTCCACTCTGTCACCCAGGTTAGAGTGCAGTGGCTTCCTCATAGCTCACTGCAGCCTCAAACTCCTGGGCTCAAGCATTCCTCCTGCCTCAGCCTCCTGAGTAGCTAGGACTACAGGCACATTCCACCATACTCAGCTAAGATTTATTTATTTATTTATTTATGTGGAAATGGGGTCTTCCTCTTGCTCAGGCTGGTCTTGAACTTCTGGGCTCAAGTGATCCTTCTGTCATGGCCGTCCAAAGTGCTAGGATTATAGGCATAACCACTGTGTCTGTCCTGTTGTAGACATCTTCACACACCTGCTGATAAAGAGTTCATTGCCACAGACAGCCTGGGTGAAGGACACCTTCAACCAGAGCCTCATACCCCCTCATGGAAGAAACAGTGACAGCTCACCCATATGGGCAGTCACAACTATGGATACACCCATAGATACCCAGTAATCCAACTGTGGACACGAACACATGCATATGAGAGGGACTCAGACAGGGACTCTTTTTTTTTGTTTGTTTGTTTTTTGAGACAGAGCCTCAAGCTATCACCCCGGATAGAGTGCTGTGGCATCACAGCTCACAGCAACCTCCAATTCCTGGGCTCAAGCGAGTCTCTTGCCCAAGTAGCTGGGACTACAGGCACCCGCCACAACGCCCGGCCTTTTTTTTTGGTTGCAGCCGTTGTTGTTGTTTGGTGGGCGCAGGCTGGATCTGAACCCGCCAGCTCAGGTGTACATGGCTGGCACCTTAGCCTCTTGAGCCACAGGTGCCGAGCCTCAGACAGGGACTCTTATCCCACACTATAGAGATGCCACACTGCCCCACAGGTGCACTGCCTCAAGAGGACATTGTCACCATCAGCTGTGACCACACACCATCACACACCATCACATGTCATATGTGGCCACCCTAGATGCATGGCGTGCCCTTGCTCTTGCACCTGAGCACATTTTCAGACACATACTGACACCATCATAGACCTTCAACCCTGTTTCTGACACACCGGGAAGGTGCCTTGTCCCACAGTCCTTTTCAGGGCTCTGAGAGAGCGTTAGGCTGATAGAAAGCAGCAGAGATTGGGATGAAATGAGATGAGTGAAGCCCCACCCATTGTCCTCTTCAAAGGGTTGGGTTGGACTAGGCCAAATGGTTCCCTAACTACTACTTGTCTAGGGCACCCAGGACCAAACCTAGTCCAAGGGTGGCGCCTGGTGGCCATTTCTGGTCTCTGCATGCATGCGTTGGGGAACGACAAGTGGCCCAGTTTCAGAGCAGGAAAGGAAGCCAGTGGGACAGAGACCACAGCCCAATCTGAGCACATGGAACCTGGAAACCGGAATCCAGAAGTGGGAACTCACATCCAGCATTCAGAGCCTGTAATCCAGATCCCAGAATCCAGGAGCAGAATCTAGATTCCAATGATACCAAGCTCTAAAATCCAGATACAAGAATTCAGAGCTCAGAATCTAAAATTCAGATCCAAGGACTCAAACTCCAGACCCAATAACCCATATTCCAGAATCCAGGCTCAAGAAACCTAGATCCTGGCCTGTGGCTCAAGAGGCTACGGTGCCAGCCACATGAGCTGGCGGGTTCAAATACAGCCCGGGCCACCAAACAACAATGATGGTTGCAACCAAGAACTAGCCGGGTGTTGTGGCAGGTGCCTGTAATACCAGCTACTTGGGAGGCAGAGGCAAGAGAATTGCTTGAGCCCAGGAGTTGGAGGTTGCTGTGAGCTGTGATGCCACGGCACTCCACCCAGGGCGACAGCTTGAAGCTGTGTCTCAAAAAAAAAACAAAACACCCAGATCCTGCCAGGCTCAGTGTAATCCCAGCACTGTGAGGGGGCTGAGGCGGGAGGATTGCTTGAGCCCTGGAGTTTGAGACTTGTCTGAGCAAGAATGAGACCCCAACGCATGAAAAAAATGAAAAATCCAGCTGGGCATTGTGGTGAGCATAATTCCAGCAGCTTCGGGAGGCTGAGGCAGCAGGATGCTCACAGCCTGAGTCTAAGGTTATAGTCAGCTATGAAGTCACTGCACTCTGCTCAGGGAATAGGGTAGAACTCTATCTCAATGACAACAACAACAACAAAAAAAGGAAAAAACCTAGGTCCTATTACTCAGAACTAGAATCTGGGCTCAGAATCCAGTGCCAAGAACTCAGAACTTAGAATCTAGAGGCCACCCTTCAAAACCAAGAGCCCTGAGCCTTCCTCAGAGACCTCCAGAATAGAACCTGGCAGCAAGGGTCAGTGAGGACAGGGACAAATCGTAGGGACAGGAGAGAAGCTTGGCAGTAACCAAACACAGCCTCACCCAACTGCTGTCCCTTCCCAGCTACTCCTGTGTGTTTACACACAGAGAGAGACACAGACACATGTCTAGGCTCGGTGGCTCATGGCTGTAATCCTAGCACTCTGGGAGGCTGAGGCAGGTGGATTGCTTGAGCTCACGAGTTCAAGACCAGCCTGAGCCAGAACGAGACCCCATCTCTACTAAAAATAGAAAAACTGAGACACGAGGATTGCTTGAGCCCAAGAGTTAGAGGTTTAAGTGAGCTATGACGCCACAGCACTCTATGCAGGGCAATGGTTTGAGATTCTGTCTCAAAAAAAGAAAAGACACAGACATTCCAAAAGGACCCTAACCAGAGACTCATCCACCCCAAACACACAGCTTGTGACTGTCAGATGTACAGCCTCACTTGCCCTCGGATATATATACACAATTACACAGTGTCACACATATACACATACCCATGCACTGTCACCCAAAGACACACCACCACACGATCCTCTCCCAGCATGCAGATACACACACATCTGTGTACCCACATAATCTCAGAGTTCCAACCCCCGCTGTCCCACCAAACTTTGAGACCCACAAACACCACGCAGGGACACAACCCCCACAACAACCCCCACAACTCCCAGACACACAGAACTGTGAAGGCTGAGATGAATGTACACACACGCACTCCCCTAAGCATGGAGAAGCCGCATCCATTGGCAGCCATACAGCCTCTGGGAACAGGACCCCAGGGACAGAACTCACCGTGCACCCCCTTGCCCACCCCAGTTCTCTCCTTCCTGGCCGGCTGGCAGGCTTTAATACAGATGCCAAACTCATAATTGTAACTGAGGGTGACAGGGTCACCTTGAGCCCCAGATGCTCATGCGGTGACAGATGGCGTTGGCAAACCTGATTAGCGGCCCCCGTGCCAGCGCTCGTGGCACCTGCATCCCTCACCCCTCCCCTGCTCCCCCAGCACTCATTACCCCCCCATTACTGGGCCTGGGGGGGTGGGGGTTTGGGCTGGCACTGCCCAGGAGGGGGCAGGGACTCCAGGGGCCCCCCTGGCATTAAGGTTCCCAGCTGGCTCCCCTGGCTGGCAGGAGGTGGGCACAGCTGAGGGTGGGGGAGGCAGACGCCTCATGTCTGCCAGAGAGGAGGGGTGCCCATGGTGCCAGGGCTGAGCTGCCCTCTCGGACGCTTCCTGGGCACAGAACCCTGGAGGGAGGAGGAAGTGGGCACACACCCCCAGGGCCCTTTGTGACCGTCCCCTCCAGGGCCTTTGAGCAGGGCCTTGGGAGCTGCCCGCCTGGCCTGTTCCCATCCCCTGGTGCCGGTCCTCAGGGTCAGAGGTCTCAGGCTCCCACACCCTGCTGGGCCATCTGTTTCCTCAGGTCTCTCCAGCTCCCCTCACCTGGAGCCTTCCTTCCTGAAGCAGGAAGAGGAGCGGAGAAGGGCCCAGTCACCCCCCACCCCACACTCCGGGGGGCACTTGGAGGCAACACTGACAGCACCACATGTCCCTGTGTCTGTGCCAGACAGGCCCATCTGCCAGGGCCCTGGTTCCAGCCGCCCAAAGCCAGGCTGCCCTTGCCTGCCACAAACTCTGCACCCCAGCTAGGGAGGGAGCCCCCTGAGCCTCCACACCCCATCATGGGGCCACCCACATACAGAGAACCCCAGTTGGAGGAACAAACACACACACACAGCTGAGCAGAGTCAACATTTATGATTCCTGTGGAATGACACGTGGGGTATAGGGCAGTGGGGAGACTCAGGTGGGTGGGACAAGAATGTGACAGCAGCCATAGTCAAGGCAAGAGGCAGCTGGGAACACATGAGTCCTGCCTCTGTGTTGGCGACCCCACGTTTTCCCCAGCAGCTGCGTCTGCCAGTCTGCTTTGGGTTTTGGTGTCCCTAGGATGGGGTTATTGCTGTGTTTCCTGGTCTGGGTAGGGCCATCTGTCCTCTCTGTGGCTGGGAGTGTCTCGTTCATTCATTCTGTGAGAAACACTTCAGCCTAGTGGTTAAGAGTAAGTAATACACTGCCATGGATTCCAATCTTTGGCAGGGCCATTTATTGTTGTGTGACACTGAGTGACTCTGCCCCTCTGGGCCTCAGTATCCTCATCTGTAAAATGATGAGATGTTGGTTGGGCGCCCGTAGCTCAGTTAGGATGCTGGCCACATACACTGAGCCTGGTGGGTTTGAACACAACAGCCTATCGAAAAAAACAATGACAACTGCAACAAAAAAGTAGGTTGGCATTGTGGTGGGCACTTGTAGTCCCAGCTACTTGGAGTCTGAGGCAAGAGAATCGCTTAAACCCAAGAGTTTGAGGTTGCTGTGAGCTGTGACACCACGGCACTCTACCCAGAATGACACAGTGAGACTCTGTCTCAACAACAACAAAAAAGGTGATGTTATCTACTATCTCCTTAGGCTGCTGTGAAGATTACACAAATTAGTACCTATCAAATGCTTAGCACAGGGCCTGGCAAACAGTGAGTTAATATGAAGTGAGTGTGTAACCACTCACCCCATGACCAGAGCTGTGTCCAGTGTGCCCTTATCCCTGCATCCCTGGTCTCTTGACCCAGTGAACATAATCCAGGTTGGTATCTTTGTTAGTCTGCCTCTCACCATCTCTCCAAGGTGCATGTCATCTGTGCTACACAGCTCATGCCTTTGGACTGCACTGACACCCTTCAATCAGCATGGTGGATATCTTCACCCGCCAACGGGTGGCTGGGCTGCTGGCATGACACCACAGGGTCGTGGATGCCCAGCGCTTTCGAGAGGGCACACAGCTGTTGCAAAAGACTATTGGGGTGGCATCTGAGCTGGGGATGTAGAGGGAGGAGCAGCGGCCAAAGCAGAGGTGATTGCGGAGGTACGTGGCTGTGCAGCCAGGTCGGGAAACAACCTGTGACCAGAGAAAGGGAGACAGATCAGGGCAGTGGAGTCTGAGGCCAGAATGTTGAGAATTGCCTGCCCACTTCCATCCACCCTACCTTAAGAGGCAGGGATGCTGGGGCTAGACTGCTTGGGTTCAAATCGTGACTCTTCCATATCTTGGCTGTGTGGACTGGGGCAAATTACATAACCTCTCTGACTTTTGTTTTCTCACCTGTGAAATCACTGAAGTTCACCTAGGAAAAGGAAATAACTCTAGACCTTTCAACACAGAGTTTAAACTCAGGGAATTTGCCCGAGGATTGGCATCAATAGGAAGCCACTACCACCCCTAGGACTGAGAGACAGCAGTATGATAGGAGCCCAAAAGAATTAAACAGAAAGCTCTCAGTCCATTGCTTGGTGCATAGTTGGTGCTCAATAAATGCTATCTCTCTCTGAATACAGTGCCTCATACCTGTAAACTCAGCATTTTGGAAGACCTGAGGCTAGAGGATCCCTTCAGACCAGGAGTTTGAAACCAGCCTGGGAAATATATATACATACATATATATATATATATATATATTTTTTTTTTTTTTTTTTGAGACAGAGTCTCATTATGTCAACCTCGGTAGAGTGATATGTGATCAAAGCTCGCAGCAACCTCCAACACTCTTGGGCTTAAGTGGTTCTCTCGCCTTAGCCTTCCAATTAGCTGGGACTACAGGCACCCACCACAACGCCCAGCTATTTTTTTGTTGTAGTTGTTTAGTTGGCCCAGGCTGGGTTCGAACCCGCCAGCCTCGGTGTATGTGGCTGGCACCATAACCACTGTGCTACAGGTGCTGAGCCAGAAATATATATATATATATACATATATATATATATATATATATTTTTTTTTTTTTTTCTTTTTGGTAGAGACAGAGTCTCACTTTTTTGCCCTCAGTAGAGTGCTGTGGCATCACACAGCTCACAGCAACCTCCAACTCTTGGGCTTAGGCAATTCTCTTGCCTCAGCCTCCGGAGTAGCTGGGACTACAGGCGCTCGCCACAATGCCCGGCTATTTTTCTGTTTTGCAATTCGGCCAAGGTTGGGTTTGAATCCGCCACCTTTGGTATATGGGGCTGGCTCCCTACTCCATGAGCCACAGGCACCTCCCTGGAAATATATATTTTTAAAATTAGCCAGGTATGGTGGCAAGTGCCTATATTACCAGCTACCTGGAAGGCTGAGGCGGAGAATCCCTTGAGTCCAGGAGTCGGAGGCTTCAGTGAGCTATGATCACCCACTGCACTCCAGCCTGGGTGGCAGAACAAGACCTTGTCTCTACCATACACAAACACAAACAGCAGTGAAGGTTTGTTGAGCAAATAGCAAGCGAAGGGGTCTAGAGAACTGATGCCCTGGCCCTGATGGGCATGGTCTCAAGCACTTTACATGAATCTTCCAGTATTATGAACCTGTTTTGAGACCCAGAGAAGGAAAGCTACTCACCCTCACTCTCCCCAAATCACCAATTAAGGTAAGATTTAAACTCAGATATGCCTGGCTCCAAAGCCTGACCCTTTGCCAGCATATGGCATTAATTCCCAAGGCCCTATGGAGCGTAGAGCGAGTGCAGCTGTGAGACCCTTCACATACCCATCTCATTGTGGCTGCCAACAGCCCTTAGGACAGTGGTTCTCACCCTGCGGGTCATGACCCCTTTGTAGGTCAAACAAGTCGCCTAAGACCATCCTGCATATCAGATATTTACATTACGATTCATAACAGTAGCCAAATTACAGTTATGAAGTAGCAACGAAAATAATTTTATGGTTGGGGGTCATCACAACATGAGGAACTGTATTAAAGGGTTACAGCATTAGGAAGGTTGAGAACCACTGCCTTAGGAAGGTACTACTGTTTTCATGAATCCAACAAACACTGAGTGTCCACTGTGTGCCTGTCTCTGCTCTTGGTCCTAGGAACAGGGATACAGCAGTGAACAATATGAGAATCCCTGCCTCCATGCAGCAGACATTCTAGTGAAGTAGACAGATAACAAACGCAATTTCCAAATGAATTTCATACTATGTTCGGCAGATGATGTGTGTTAAAGTGGAACCAGGTGGAGGTGCTACTCCTGGGCTCAAGAGATCCTCCTGCCTCAGGCATGTACCACCATGTCTAACTACTTTTTCTATTTTCATTTTTTTTTTTTTTTTTGAGACCACTTTGTCACCCTTGGCACAGTGCCGCAGCATCATAGCTCACAACAACCTCAAACTCTTGGGCTCAAGCGATCCTCTTGCCTCAGTTTTGTTTTTGGTTTTGGTTTTTTTTTTTCATTTTTAGTAGAGATGGGGGGGTCGCACTCTTGCTCAGGCTGGTCTTGAACTCCTGAGTTCAAGCAATCCACCTGCCTCAGTCTCCCAGACTGCTAGGATTACAGTCAAGAGCCACCTTGTCCAGCTGTATTTTTTCTATTTTTAATAGAGATGGGGTCTCACTCTTGCTCAGCCTGGTCTCAGACTCCTGAGCGCAAGCAATCCTCCGGCTTCCCAGAGTACAGGGGATTAGGAGCATGAGCCACCACCTCTGGCATTTTAAAACAAATGACGGTTTAATATAAAAATCTGAAAGAGGTAAGAGAAAGGGCCATTGGCTGTCCACCTGGAAGAATAGCATTTCAGGCATAGATCACAGCCAGTGCAAGGGTCCTGGGGTGGATAGAAAGTTGACCTGAGGCTCGGCACCTACGGCTCAATGGGTTAAGGCGCCAGCCATGTACACCTGAGCTGGCGGGTTTGAATCAGCCCAGCCCACCAAACAACAATGACGGCTGCAACCAAAAAATGGCCGGGTGTTGAGGTGGGCGTCTGTAGTCCCAGCTACTTGGGAGGCAGAGGCAGGAGACTCACTTGAGCCCAGGAATTGGAGGTTGTTGTGAGCTGTGATGCCACGGCACTCTACCCAGGGTGACAGTTTGTGGCTCTGTCTCAAAAAAAAAAAAGAAAGTTGACCTGAGGAAAAGGAAGGAGGCTAGTATGTTGGGAGTGAAGTAAATGAGGGAGAGAGAGGAAAGAGGTGAAATCAGGGAGATAATAGGGTCTGAGAGTGCAGGACCTGACCTTATGGGCTGTGAGGAAGACTTGTGCTTTTATTCTGAGTGAGGCGAGAGACATGGAGGATTCTGAGCGGAGGAGGACTGTGCCCAACTCAGGTGTTCACAAGCGCCCTCAGTCTGCTGAATGGAAAAAATAAGCTTGGGGACGGAGGGTGGTGATGGCAGAAGCCAGAAGACTAGGATGGAGGCCACTGCACCTACCCAGGTATAAGAAGTTTATGCCCTATTTTACAAGGAAGGAAACATGCTCAGAGGCAGAGAATACAGAACATGAACTCACATCTTTCAGCAGACATAGTCTGTACTCTCTGCCAACACTGAGACCCAGCCCTCTCCTTTTTTCCATACCCACCCACTCACCTGAATGAAGGGCACAGCCTTACACATCTCCTCGGTCAATTCCTGTGGGTCCAGTGGCAGAGACACGGCAGTGGCCACTTCCTGCCTAGGTTTCAGTCTGCCTATCTGCTGCCGCCTGGTTTTCTGCAGGCCCAAGAAGGTCTTCCAGCTACCAAGGGCAGGAGCTGGCACCAGAGGTTTCAGAGCCCAGGTCTCATTGGCTGCAGCCCAGGGCTGGGGTCCAGGCATCCCCAAGTCTGTGAGCAGTGGGACTACACTAAGCAGGCTAAGGAGGGTAGCTAACCGGCCAAGAAACATCTGCTTATCCGGGCGTCTGTCTATCTGTCAGTCTGGGACTGGGCTCAGGGTCCTGGGCAGTTGACCCTGCTGTCTGGTGAGTGAAGAACAGGCACTCTGGACCTGCTTTTAATCACTTGCCCCCACCTGACCACCCTGGGAGGTGGCTCTTTGTAAACCCACAGCAGGACAGAAAAAAGTAAACACAAACCTGTTAGGTTTCCACACCTCCTCCCAGCCCAGTGGGCAACATGGGGGTGAACCTGTACTGTGTGACCTCTGGGGACTGAGGAAAAGTAGGTCGAGGACAGGGGCACAATGCCTAAAGCTTTTGATAGCTGTTTTTCCAGTCCTGGGGTCCCCATTCATCTGTTTAGCAAAATCACACTTTGCAGCCTTGCTTCTTGGATTTTCATCCCAGCACTGCAACTTCCCGGCTGTGCAACCTCAGGCAACTCCCCAGTCCCTACCTTATACAGTTGTTTTGAGGACACAAGGAGATAATTTATGTCAGGAGTTTAAAACAGGCAGTAGCACCATCAATCACTATGATTAACATAATAGCACTCTGGGAGACTGAGGCAGAAGGATCACTTGAGCCTAGGAGTTCAAGACCAGCCTGAGCAACATAGTGAAACCCTGTAGCCCCAGGGCTGGGGAGGCTAAAGCAGGAGAATCACTTGAGCCCAGGGGTAGGAAGTGAAGTGAGCAATGATTGTGCCACTGCACTATAGTCTGGGTGACACCAGAATGAGACCCATCTTGATTAAAACAAACAGGCTGGGCTCGGTGCCTGTGGCTCAGCGGGCTAAGGCGCCAGCCACGCACACCTGAGCTGGTGGGTTCGAATCCAGCCCGGACCTGCCAAACAACAATGATGGCTGCAACCAAAAAAAAAAAAAAAATGGCCAGGCGTTGTGGCGGGTGCCTATAGTCCCAGCTACTTGGGAGGCAGAGGCAAGAGACTCGTTTGAGCCCAGGAATTGGAGTTTGCTCTGAGCTGTAATGCCACAGCACTCTATCCAGGGTGACAGCTTGAGGCTCTGTCTCAAAAAATAAAAAGAAAAAAAAAACAGGCTGGGTGTAGTGGCTCACACCTGTAATTCTCTCTGGAGACCAAGTTGGGAGGATTACTGGAGCTCAGGAGTTCAAGACCAACTTGAGTAAATGAGAGATCCAGTCAGTCTCTACTGAAAATAGAAACATTTTGCTCAGCGCCTGTGGCTCAAGCAGCTAAGGCACCAGCCACATAAACCTGAGTTGGTGGGGTTGAATCCAGCCTCAACAAACAACAATGACGCTGCAACCAAAAAATAGCTGGGCGTTGTGGCAGTCGCCTGTAGTCCCAGCTACTTGGGAGGCAAGAGGCAGGAGAATCACTTGAGCCCAGGAGTTGCAGGTTGCTGTGAGCTGTGATGCCACAGCACTGTACCCAGGGCAACAGCTTGAGGCTCTGTCTCAAAAAAAAAAAAAGTAGAAAAATTAACTGAGCATTGTGGTGGGTGCCTATATAGTACCAGCTACTCTGGGGGCTGAGGCAACATTGCTTGAACCCAGGATCTGGAGGTTGCTGTGTGCTAGTCTGACACCACAGTCACTGTAGCCTGGGCAACAAAGTGAGACTCTGTCTCAAAAACAAACACACAAACAAAGAATATTGTTGTTTTTTCTTTCTAGTACAGGCCAGAAAATGAGTCCTCACTGCCACAAATTTTACATTATGCAGAAAATAGCCAATAAAAAACAAGTTGATTTCAGAGCCTTAGCTGAAAATATTAAAACGAGAGTACCAGCCTGGCGCCTGTGGCTCAACAGGCTAGGGCGCCAGCCATGTACACCTGAGCTGGTGGGTTCGAATCCAGCCCCCGGGCCCGCCAAACAACAATGACGGCTGCAACCAAAAAATGGCTGGGCGTCGTGGCGGGCGCCTGTGGTCCCAGCGACTTGGGAGGCAGAGGCAAGAGACTCGCTTGAGCCCAGGAATTGGAGGTTGCTGTGAGCTGTGATGCCATAGCACTCTACCCAGGGTGACAGCTTGAGGTTCTGTCTCAAAAAAAAAAAAAAACATTTCAGATTGTATATGAAACCAGCACATTGTACCCCTTGATTGCACTAATGTACATAGCTGTGATTTAATTAAAAAAAAAAAAAGATTAAAAAAAAAGATATACACCCTTAAAAAAAGAGTAGCAGAGTATAAAGTAAGAATTTTATAGCTGTAAGAGACCTTGGAAGCCATTTGTACAACTATCTCATTAAAGAAACTGAAACACAGGCCCAGATAAGTTAAATGACTTACTCAAAGTGATTCAGTCAACTACCAAGCCTAATTTAGAGCCTAAGTAGGCCTCCTAGCTTCTTGCCATTTGCTACTCCTACAGACCCACCCTGATTCACCCAATCGGTGCTAGTTTCTTAGGACTCTTACATCATAAAACTCACTTATGTTATAGCTCTATTTTCCCCTCCTAAATTTGACACTTTTGTTGTGGGAAAAGGAGATCAGAAGATATATCCTCTACTCCACAGGTACTCCAAACACAAAGCCAGTCAAAATATCTAGAGAAATAGTTCTGGGCAAATTCAAACAATGGAATATGCAATGGGAATCAACAATTCTGGGTTTATTTCTCTGCCCCTAGATGTCTTGTTTTGTTTTTTGCAGTTTTGGGCGGGGGCTGGGCCTGAACCTGCCACCTCAAGCATATGGGTTTGGCACCCTATGCCTTTGAGCCACAGGTGTCGTCCTACCCCTAGATGTTTTGACTCATTAATTGCAGCAGCTCTCCTGCTTCTCTGTAACCCCAAATATGGCCTGCAGGCTGACTTTTGGGCCTCTGAGTCACAAATGAAATAGTTAAGTTGATAAAACTTCCACTTTATCTTTGGTCTCTTTTGGGCAAAGTGAGCTCTTCTGCCACCTTGTGACATAGGGTGAAAACAGCAAGCTCTTGGATCCATTCCTACTCCCACTCCAAGGTGGCTGCATTGTAACATGGCATCTAGGGACTAATTTACAGAAAATGACAAATAGAGCAACAGAGGAGAAAGTGTCTGATACTGTAGGGGAGAAGAGAATCATGTAATCATGTTAAGGAAATAGTAAGAAAAATCACAAAACCCAAGGAAAGGCAATTAAACCCCTTTATTTTGCCCTAACCACCTCCTGTGCTAAGAGAATCAGACAACTACAGCAGGGAAAAAAGAACAGAACCAATACAGATTTGCTCTGAACTGACAAAGATCTGAAACGTTTATGTTCCCTCTAGTCAGTGGCCACATTGTGCTTTCTCACAGAAAACTTCTCTAAGTAACAACCTATACTCCTTTACCTCTACTTTCCTCTCAACTCACTCCTTCCCTTCATTGGAACTGCTTCTACAAAATTGCCAAATCCAATGGATGGTCTGTCTTCATTAGCCACAATCTCTCAGCATTTGATCCCCTGACCATGCTTTCCTTGAAATACTCTCCTCCCTTGGCTCCTGTGACATTAACTGGTTTTATTAACTGGACCTTATTTCCTTAGGGAAGTCGTCCCTGACTCTCCTACTTGAAGTGGCATCTGCCAATAATTTTTTACCTCATCATCCTGTGTATCTCTTTTATTTTTTATTATTTTTAATAGCATTTTATTTATTAATTAGATTGTTTGTGTTTTTTGGAGATAGAGTTTCACTCTGTCACCCTGGTAGACTTGTCATGGCATCATAGCTTACAGCAACCTGAAATTCTTGGGCTTGAGCAATCCTCTTGCTTCAGCCTCCCGAATAGCTGGGACTACAGGCATGCAGCACTACACCCAGCTAGTTTTTCTATTTTTAGTAGAGATGAGGTCTCACTCTTGCTCTGACTCAACTCTAACTCCTGAGCTCAAGCAATCCACCTGCCTCGGCCTTCCAGAGTGCTAGAATTACAGGTGTGAGCCATTGAACCTGGCACTGTGTGTCCCTTTATAGTGACTATCACAATCTTTAGTTATCTTATATATTTGTATCTTGTTCATTATTAGCCTTTCTGCACTAGTTTATTTTTCAAGCATGTGTACTGTCTGCTTCCTAATGTTTCGTGAGAATATAGACTTTGTCCCTTGGTCTTTGTCTCGCTCACTGCTAGAATAGTGCCTGGTACACAGTAGGCACTCAGCAAATACTTGTTGAATGAAAGAATTAAAGGTACTGGGGCTGAATGCCCAGCACTTCCTCCTTCCACATTTCAGACATTATCCTTTGCTGACATTTCTTCCCTTTATGTTTCTCCACCAAGACTTCTTTTGGTGTTCAATTTAGCCAGATTTTAAGCTGTATTCAAGTGTTAAGAAACAGGATAGTGGCTGGGCACAGTGGCTCACATATATAATCCTAGCACTTTGGGAGGTCAAGGCAGGTGGATGGCCTCAGCTCAGAAGTCCATCCAACGCCAGCTCAGCTCCCTGAGCAAGAGCAAAATCCCATCTCTAAAAAATAGCTAGATGTTGTGGTAGGAGCCTGTAGTCCTAATTAGTTGGGAGGCCGAGGCAAGAGGATCTCTTGAACCCAAGAGTTTGAGGTTGCTGTGAGCTATGATGGCACAGCACTCTACTGAGGGCAACAAAGTAAGCCCCTGTCTAAAAAAGAAAAAGAAAAGAAACAGGGTAGTATTTAAGTTATGATTTAACTCAAGCCTCATAAACCCCTTCACAACAAGTCCCTTGAACCAAGCTCCCTTTATATCATTATCAATCACAGTCTCAGCCTCCAGAACCTTCTCATGCAGAGCTAAATCCATATTGGCTTTTTATTTTATTTATTTTTTTTGAGACTAAGCCTCAAGCTATTGCCCTGGGTAGAGTGCCGTGGCATTATAGCTCACAGCAACCTGGGCTCAAGGGATTTTCTTGCCTCAGCCTCCCAAGTAGCTGGGACCACAGGTGCCTGCCATAATGCCCGGCTATTTTTTGGTTGCAGTCACCATTGTTGTTTGGCGGGCCTGGGCTAGATTCGAACCCGCCAGCTCAGGTGTATGTGACCGGTGCCTTAGCTGCTTGAGCCACAGGTGCCGAGCCCATAATGGCTTTAACACAGTACACTCAGTGGGGAGAAAGTCTACAGAGGTTCTGGATGTAGATAAAGATCTGAGTAGATCTTCATTTCTTTTCTTTTTTTTTTTTTTTTTTTGCAGTTTTTGGCCATGGCTGGATTTGAACCCACCACCTCCGGTTTATGGGGCCAGTGCCCTACTCCTTTGAGCCACAGGTGCCGCCCATTCTTTTCTTTTCTTTTTTTTTTTTTGCAGTTTTTTTGGGGGGCGGGGCTGGGTTTGAACCCATCACCCTTGGTATATGGGGCCAGCACCCTACTTCTTGAGCCACAGGTGCCACCCTTCATTTCCTTTTTTTTTGAGACAGAGCCTCCAGCTGTCACCCTGGATAGAGTGCCATGGCATCACAGCTCACAGCAACCTCCAATTCCTGGGCTCAAGCGAGTCTCTTGCCTCTACCTCCCAAGTAGCTGGGACTGCAGGTGCCCGCCACAACACCCGGCCATTTTTTGGTTGCAGCCGTCATTGTTGTTTGGTGGGCCCGGGCTGGATTCAAACCCGCCAGCTCAGGTGTACATGGCTGGCACCTTAGCCCGTTGAGGAACCGAGCCCTTCATTTCTTTTTTATGGTCCATCTAGTTATCCTGTCACAGAATCTACGGAGTATTACACTAGATGTATATTTTTTACTAAAAAATACAATTTTGAAAAGATCATCAGCAACAATTATCCATCTAGGAAAACCTTACCAAACTGCAGACAGTACCACTCACCTAGCTCTTCCTCACAACCTCTCAGCCCAACAGTAATAGGAATGTTGTCTATCCACATTGTTCACTTTTTAGGAATGTGAAAATGTGCAAAACTCCATAGGTATGTCTGTGCTAATGTCAATTGATGTGTATTACTGGATGAATTCTAAAGGTTATCTTGTCAGGACTCAATTTATAGAAGAGAAAATTGAGCTCCCAAGAAATAATTTTCCCAAGGTGATATAGTTACTAACAGGTCCTATACTAGAAGACAATTCTACTGATTCCTAGTCCTCATTTTCCTGCTTTATTCTAGAAATTATATTAATCGAACTCTCCATATCTCTCTGTTAGGGTATAAATCCATGCACCTGTGTCAGTGAGCATGCAGGTGAATATATACATGTCTACGTGTCTATCTGCAAGTATTTATAAAGCATATCACTGGGTCTTTATGCCCTTCTGTTAGAGAAACCTCTGGATAATTACAGTTCTTTATGTCAGCACCAGCAGCAAAGTCAGAAGAGGACCTGAGTCAATCATTAATAAGCACTCTGAGCCATTTGTCCAATCAGCTCTATTCCTGGATCTTCAGGAAATGGGGCAAAATAATCAGGGTGGAACCAGAATCTCTCAGGGTCAGACTTGGTTCCAGGGCAGTAAAAGCAACTAGAGATAAAGCTGTAAGAGGCTGTGACAGGTCAGTAGTCAATTGTCTCTGCAATGAGCATGTGCTCAAACTAACATGGATACTATCTTGGTCTTCAGCCTAATCATTGGATCCTATGATGCCAACAAGAAAGGTAAGTACTTTTCTAGCCTAATATCCTAGAGAAACAGAAAGGACTAGAAATCACTGGGGTCTTGTCCACCAGATAGAGATATAGCTGATATCTGGCAAACAATACTTTCTGGAAGTACTTACTCATATCTAAGTAGCACTGCAATTTATTCGACCCAGAAAAAAAGTTAATGTTAGTCTGAAGATGATGAGACATCTTCCAGGAATGTGATGCATTCTTTTGTCTTGTTCACGTAACTAACATTAAAAGTTCTTATACTGTTAGATGGCTTTCTTTACTACAGGGTACTATCACAGTTTCAGTATTGTCATCACCTCAGACTTCCCAATTCACATCCCTTCATAAGAAGTTGCCTTTGTTTTTTTAAGGTAGTACCCTCAAATAATTAGATGGCAATACTCTTGAGTGGGGACAGCTAAGGAAAGGGCGATATGGGGGTGGAATGGCACCCTTTGCTCTTTGTAACTGTTTATTGAAATGTGATGTTTTAGGCGGTGCCTGTGGCTCAGAGAGTAGGGCGCTGGCCCCATATACCAAGGGTGGTAGGTTCAAACCCAGCCCCGGCCAAACTGCAACAAAAAAATAGCCGGGAGTTGTGGCATGCACCTGTAGTTCCAGCTAAGGGAATCGCCTAAGCCCAAGAGCTAGAGGTTGCTATGAGCTGTGACATCACAGCACTTTACAGAGGGTGACAAAGTGAGACTCTGTCTCTAAAAAAATAAAATAAAATAAAGGAAACATGATGTTTCATATTTTCCTAAACATTTCATCTCTAAAATTAGCTAATCAGGCTCAGCACCTGTGGCTCAACGGGCTAAGGCACCAGCCACATACTCCTGAGTTAGCGGGTTCAAAACTAGTCCGGAACAGCAATGACGACTGCAACCAAAAAATGGCCGGGCGTTGTGGCGGACGCCTATAGTCCCAGCAACTTGGGAGGCAAAGGCAGAAGACTCGCTTGAGCCCAGGAATTGGAGGTTGCTGTGAGCTGTGATGCCACAGCACTCCATCCAGGGTGACAGCTTGAGGCTCTGTCTCAAAAAAAAAAATTAGCTAATCAGCGTTAAGGCCAAATAGGTGGAGCAGTAACAAATTTAGCAAAATAAGAAAATTCACAACTCCCTGTGAGCTACATGCCAAAAAGCAAAAATAACTATGACTTGTGGAAACTTATACAGATACCTTGTTTAGGGTTAGATTAAATAAGCTTTCAACAGTCTTTTTTGTTTGTTTGTTTTGTTTTTTTTTGGCCGGGGCTGGGTTTGAACCCGCCACCTCTGGCATATGGGGCTGGCGCCCTACTCACTGCTCAACAGTCTTTTTTTAATATAAGAAGGCAGAACACGAAGGAGAAAATAAGCAGTACCTTTAAGGTAATGAATTGGTTAGTCTTTCATTAGCTTAGTAACTTAACTCTATTTCACCTTTCCTTCTTTTTGTTTTATCATGGAAGACCTTCTAAAGTAATGGATTGTACTTCTTCTAAAGTAATGGATTGTACTCAGTATTCATTATACTAAGAGGTTAACGCCTAGTTGTATGTATTTGACTGACTTTTAAAGTCTTTTTAAAGAGTGTTCGATCTTCTTAGTTGCAAGTTTTACAAACAGGACACGCATTCTATTGTTATCCATCCCTCCAGTGCCCAGAATTCTAAAAGTAAATACCCAGTAAATTCTGACCTTCACCCCCTGCTCCCCACCAGATGTCAGAGATAGCAGTTGCCAAGTGGAACAGCTGCCTGGGCACTTCCCAAAGGATGTGCGAAGCATCAGGGATTTGCTAATGCAAGGTAGGGAATGGGCCCTTCCTGGAAAGTCACATTGTCATTCCAAGAATATTTCACCTTTAAAAGATACCTTTTCTCCTTGCTTCCTAGCCCAGATCTCAAATATCCTATTTTAAAGATTTGTATCTCCCCCAGGAGGCTTTTTGAAAACCAATTTTTAAATTAACTATTACCTAAGGCATGGCTATATAAATAAAAAATATGGGGATAAAGAAAGAAAAAGAGGCTGCACCTAATCCTCTGTGCATTAAAGAAAACAATCCATGAACATTTCTCTGTGCTGGATTTACTGTAGTCACCTATCTTCATGACACCTATGACAGGAGGAAGAAAGGCAAGACGTGTATATTTAGTACCATGAACATACACTAAGGAAAAAGTAAACTAAAAAGGGGAAAAACATGTAGTAATGGAGTTTAACAGGGGTCGGGATTGGAAGTGGGTTGGCCACGCACCATTCAGATTAAGAATCAGTTTTATTTTTCTATTTGGTTTTTCTCCTAGAAACTCACACAGAAACCAAAACATTCATCCAAAATCAGACTGTGGCTACTCTGCAGTGCTTTGGCTCTGGGAGCAAAGTGAAAATCAACCATGTATATTTGATGAGAAAGCCAAAGGTCAAGCATATTCTGAAGAACCTGAAAATCATTGCTGTTCCCCGCAGAAACAGCTCTGCCTCCCCGAGCTGTCACCTAACCCCTACATTCGAGTTTCCAACTAGATCCCTTCTAACAGGCAAAGGTGAGATTGGAAAAGGAGACGGAGACAGGCATTAGCTTTCAGTTGACATCTTTGAAGCCAGCTAGAGCTTATTAGCAGCTAAAGCCACAAGGAAATGGATTATCCTCCCCTGGGACAAATTTATGTTCTTTGAGAATCATTTTTCTAGTCTCTAAAGCCCCTTCTAGCCCTGATATGCTGTGATTTTCATATGATCTCCATTTCTTCTTTTCTTTCTACTACTATGCTAAGGATGATCTCCATTTTTGATGGGTCTTCTATTGATAGTTTTTTCTCTTTATTTTGTGTTTTTTGTTTTGTTTTGTTTTTTGAAACAGGGTCTCAAACAGGGTTTCAGGGTCTCTTATTTGCCCTGGGGTTGAGTACGTGATGTCATAGCTCACAGCAACCTCAACTCCTGGGCTCAAGTGATCCTCTTGCCTCAGCCTCCCAATCTGGGACTATAGGCGCCCAACACCCAGCTAGTTTTCCTATTTTTAGTAGAGACAGGGTCTCACTTTGCTCAGGCTGGTTTCAAATTCCTGAGCTCAGGCCACTTTTCCTTGGCCTCCCAGAGTATTAGGATTATAGGCATAAGCCATTGAGCCCAGCCTGGAATTTTCTTTATTTTGAATGTACACAGTAAAATGTTCAAACAGCACTGATTCATAGTGAAAAAGTCTTTCTCCTACTGTCTCTTAATCCTCCAGTTCTTTATCCTGAGAGAACCATTATTCCCAACTTACTCTATTTCCTTCCAGAAATATTCTGAGCACATACCAATATACAAATCTTAAAAACATAAATGATAGGCTCAACGCCTATGGCTCAACGGGCTAAGGCACCAGCCATGTACACCTGAGCTGGCGGGTTCGAATCCAGCCCGAGCCCACCAAACAACAATGATGGCTGCAACCAAAAAATGGCTGGGCATTGTGGCGAGCGCCTGTAGTCCCAGCTACTTGAGAGGCAGAGGCAGGAGACTCACTTGAGCCCAGAAATTGGAGGTTGCTGTGAGCTGTGATGCCATGGCACTCTATCCAGGGTGACAGCTTGAGACTCTGTCTCAAAAAAAAAAAAACAAAAAAACCATAAATGATAGCATACCATATACATTGTTCTATACCTCGTTTCTTCCACTTAGCAATATATCTTTATCGGTTGTTCCATATCAATCTGTATATATCTGCCAGTTTCATTTTTATTTATTTATTTTGACACATTTATTTAATAAATAAATATTTATTTATTTATTTTGACTCTGTTACCCAGGCTAGAGTGCACTGTCGTCATCATAGCTCACTGCAGCCTCAAATTCCTGGGTTCAAGAGATCCTCCTGCCTCAGTTTGGTTAGTTTTATCTTTTTTTTTTGGTAGAGATGAGTCTTGCTCTTGCTCAGGCTAGTCCCAAACTTCTGGCCTCAAGCAATCCACCTGCCTCGACCTGCCAAACTGCCAAAGTGCTAGGATTACTACTCGGGAAATTGGGGCAAGAGGATTGCTCAAGCCCAGGAGTTTGGGGTTGCTGTGAGGCCATGGCACTCTACCCAGACAGACTCGACCCAATGAGACTCTGTCTCAAAACAAAAAGAAAAATTTACTTTATTATCCTTTTTAAAATTCCAAAGTGATGATTTCTGTAGGAAAAAACTCTTAAAACCTCAAAAGACTTCTGGCAAGATTTTGGGCTTTCAGTCACTCAACATTAAGGCAAATTTTAATTCAATCAAATTGTTTTCCTTGTAAGCTATGATAGCCTCCTTGAGTTAGTGGCACTTGTGACAGAGAATAGTGGACTTAAGTTATTTTGGAGTCTAGAGCCATCTGAGCAGAGTAAATGTTGTGGTATGCATTATGGGACTCAGCGTAATTAAGGACATAAGTTCTTAAAACTGGGGGACAAGGAAAACTGAGAGGTTAAGGGAAAGGAGAGATGCCAAAGATCAATCTGACCTAATTTAAAAAATTGCCTTTAGTTACCCTCCCAGGAAATAAGGAAGATACCCTTCCTCCTTCCTTCATGACGTGGTGGTTGGTCCCTACATCTAGAACTTAAGCTACTACCCTGTATTATTTAAGCCTAGAACTTAAGCTACTATTCTCTACTATTTAAGCCATGCAAAGACACTAAATGGATGCTTATGAATTAGTCAGGAGACCTAGTTACCATTCACTATATATTTCTATGAAACCGCAATGATGAATTCCAAGCAACCAATTTACAAATTGACTTTTGAGATATAACCCCTTTTATAAGTTGGAAACTGCCTATTCTGACTTTAAACCTATATTGAGTACCAGGATGTGACAGACTCCAAATGGGATAGGAAAAAAAAAAATAGGTAAGTGGCCAAGTTTACGAGGTCATACAGTAAACATCCCCTGAAATTATCACTATGTTTTTTGTTTTTATTTTGTTTTGAGACAGTCTCACTATGTCGCCCTAGGTAGAGTGCCATGGCTTCACAGCTCAAAACAACCTCAAACTCTTGGGCTTTAAGTGATTCTCTTGCCTCAGCCTCCCAAGTAGCTGGAACTACAGGCACCCGCCACAACGCCCAACTATTTTTTAGAGACAGGGGTCTCACTCTGGCTTAGGCTGGTCTCAAACTCATGAGTTCAGGCAATCCACCCACCTTGACCTCCCAGAGTGCTAGGATTATAGGTGTGAGCCACTGCACCTGGCCTAAATTATCACACTATGAATGAGATAGTCTCCATCATGAAATATAAGTAAAGTAGAAATTTGAAGCTGTGAGGATGAAAATGTTCTGCAACACAGATGGTCATCAGAAATGATGTGGAACATAGTAAAAACCTAGGGGGGTATTATTTCTTACTATTTATGGAATTTGGCCGGGAAAAGACCCTTTATTACAAATATTTTGAAATTTCTTTCTGGTATAGAAAAATGACTCATTAGTTCTTCTCTCCCTCCCTCTTTTCTTCCTTCTTTCTTTTTAGAGACAGCCTGTTGCCCAGACTGGATGGAGTGCAGTGGCACAATCAAGCTCACTGTATCCTCTGACTCCTGGGCTTAAGTCAGAGGATACAGTGAGCTTGAGGCCTCCTCAACAGCTAGGACTATAGGTTCCTACAACCATGCCCAGATTTTATTTTCTACAGAGACAAGGTCTCACTATGTTCCCCAGGGTAATCTGAATTCCTGGTCTCAAGCAATCTCCCATCTCTGCCTCCTAAAGTGCAGTGATTACAGGTGTCAGCCTGGCCACATCAGGTCTTTATCACTTACGATACAGTTTACTATCTGAATCCTATTGCTCAGATTCTATTTTAATCAACAAACTTTCCAATTATGCATTAGATTTTACAACCTAATATTTTTACACCAGGGTACCAAGCAGAACAAAATGTCCTATCTAATGTATTTGACACATTTTTTTTTTAGAGACAGAGAGTCTCACTTTGTCGCCCTTGGTAGAGTGCGGTGGCATCACAGCTCACAGCAACTGCCAGCTCTTGGACTTAGAGGTGATTCTCTTGTCTCAACCTCCTGAGTAGGCTACAAAAGGACTACAGGGACTACAGGCACCCGTCACAACACCCAGCTATTTTTTTGTTGTTGCAGTTTGGCTAAACCCGCCACTCTTTATATGGGGCCGGTGCCCTACTCACTGAGCCCCAGGCACCGCCCCAGACACAATTTTTTAACGTAAAATTTTTAGATGTCACTTTAGTACATGGATTAGGCTTTCTGGAATTTGATTAGCCTGATCCAATTTCTAAGCTCTGATGACTCCATGTGAAACTGTAGGATATAGAAGAAATAATATCAAACTAGTGTTTCTTCTGGTATTATCACCTTTGACAATCAATTTCTCAGCAGCTTGCTTTCTACAGCTACATATGAGAGATATGACTAATTTCTAGACATACAAAGCTGAGTATTAGATCTTAAAGCATAAACTCAATAGCAATATGTAAGGCCTCATAAATAGTCCCTCTCAATGGCCCTTCTTAAATCTTACAGAATAATCTCTAGGGAAGATTTCTATTTAAATATAAGGTATTTAGTATTCCCAATTAAAAGAAATTTCATGAAGCAATGCTGTCTTTGGGACTGTAAACTATGACCTCCTAAGTTTCTGATTTCATAAATTTGAATTTTTTACTATTGCCTTAAATTGGGGTATTTTTTTTTTTTTTTTAATAGAGACCGAGTCTCACTTTATCGCCCTCGGTAGAGTGCCGTGGCATCACACAGCTCACAGCAACTTCCAACTCCTGAGCTTAGGCAATTCTCTTGCCTCAGCCTCCTGAGTAGCTGGGACTACAGGCGCCCACCACAACACCCGGCTATTTTTCTGTTTTGCAGTTCTGCCAAGGCCGGGTTTGGGAATATGAGGCCAGCGCCCTACTCAATGAGCCACAGGCACCGCCCAAATTGGGGTATTCTTTTTATTTTTTGGCTAGGTCTGGGTTTGAACCTGCCACCTCCAGCATATAGGACCGGCGCCCTACTCCTTTTAGCCACAGGTGCCACCCAAATTGGGGTATTCTTGTTCAAATATCTTTAGCCAAAAAAAAGCTAGTAATGGCTGGAAGCAGTGACTCACACCTGTAATCCTAGCACTCTGGGAGGCTGAAGCAGGAAGATTGCTTGGGCCCAGGTCAGGTATTTAAGAAAAGACTGAGTAAGAGTGAGACCCCATCTCTACTAAAAACAGAAGAATTAACCAGGTGTGGGCAGCACCGGTAGCTCAGTTGGCAAGAGCGCTGGCCAAATTTACCTAGGGTAGTGGGTTCGAACCCAGCCTGGGTCTGCTAAGCAACAATGACAACTGCAACCAAAAAATAGCTGGGTGTTGTCAGCCTCTTGGGAGGTTGAGGCAAGAGAATCGCTTAAGCCCGAGAATTCTGGAGGTTGCTGTGAGCTGTGATGACATAGCACTCTACCCAGGGCGACAGCTTGAGACTCTGTCTCAAAAAACCAAAAAACCAGGTGTGGTGGGCACCTGCAGTCCCAGCTACTCAGGAAGCTGAAGCGGGAAGATCACTTGAACCAAGGAGTCTAAGGTTGGTATGAGTTAGGCTGATACCAGAGCACTCTAGCCTGGGCAAGAGTAAAACTTTATCTTAAAACAAAAACAAAAACATGAAGTAGTGGTTCCTGGGAGGTAGGAAGACCTGTCACACAAAAATAGCATTATCTCTGTGGCTAGAGGACAGAGTTCTACTACGTTTCCCTCCTCTTTCAATCACAGTATCATTCGGTTTGTAATGTGTTTTCACACATGCTTTCTCATTTTCGTTTCTAATTTTATAACATCCCTTTGAAATAGGTAGATCAAGTATTATTTTATCATAGTCATCTCACATAAGGAAACTAAAACCCAGAGAACTTACATGACTTCTCTAAATTGAGATTTATTTATCTGCATCTCCTTGTTCTCATAAATATATATCTTATCACTTCAGAAAACTGGCGCTGCGCTGAAAATTTCCTTGTTTTTTTTCTTTTGAACCTATTAATGTTATATATCTCTTCCTATCTCTGCCAATACTACCTTCCTTATTAAAACTGAAATTAGGAACTACTTCTTCCCCTGTAATTTCATGTACATTGCCTGGTGTGGTCACTGGCCTCTATAGTAAAAAACTATCATTTTCACACAGACTTAATTAAAACATAGAAGAGAATTTAGAAAGTTACTGGGCTTGGTAGCCCATGCCTGTTATCCCAGTACTTTGGAAGGCCATGGCAGGAGGATTGCTTGAGGCCAGGAGTTGGAGACCAGCATGGACAATAGAGCAGGACTTTGTCTCTAAAAATAATTTTTTTTTTTTTTTAATTAGCTAGGTGTGGGCTCGGCACCTGTAGCTTAGCAGCTAAGGGCGCTAGCTACATACACGGAGACAGGTAAGTTCGAATCAAGCCTGGACCTGCCAAACAACAATGACAACTACAACCAAAAAATAGCCGGGCATTGTGGTGGGCACCTATAGTCCTAGCTGCTTGGGAGGCTAAGGCAAGAGAATCACTTAGGCCTAAGAGTTTGAGGTTGCTGTGAGCTGTGACACCACGGCATTCTACTGAGAGCAACATAGTGAGACTCTGCCTTAAAAAAAAAAAAAAATTAGCTGGGTGTGGTGGTATACATCTTATAGACCCAGCTTCTGGGGAGGCTGGAGCAATAGGATTGCTTAAACCCAGGAGTCTGAAGCTATAATGAGTTATGATCACACCACTGCACTCCAGCCTAGGCAACAGAATAAGACTCTGTCTCTTAAAGAAAAGAAAGGGGAGAAAAGAAAGAAAGGTCAAGTAGAAATTACATGCCTTAATTTAATAAGCAGTGATATAAGACCATTCAATATGGAACAGGAACCACTGTCTGAATTGAATTAGATCAACTCTGGAGGGAAGTGAAGTTGGTCCCAGACTACAGCCAGAATCCATCTGCTTCTCATCATTTTCACTGCTGGTCTGAATCACATCATTCTGCAACTGGACTTCTGCAACAACCTCCCAACAGGCTACCCTGCCTCTACCTTTGCCTACCTCTAGCACATCTGCACACAGCAACTCAAGTCATTCTTTAAAAACAAAACTATCCTGTCACTCCTCTGTTCAAAACCTTGCAACAGATCTCCATTCCAATCAGAATAAAAACCAAAGTCTTTAAGCTGGCTTGGAAAGGCTTAAAGAATACGGGCTTATATCCGTTTAGATTCTCATCTTCTACAATTGTTTCCCTTGCTCACTCCACTCCATTCTCACAAATCTCCTTGCTGCTCTGCTAGACACTCTGCTCTAGACCCTTTACTCTAGCTGTCCCCTCTGTCCAGGTCACTACTTCCCCTGGCATCTGCTTGGCAAATTCCTTCACTTCCTTCAAGTCTTTTTTTTTTTTACACAGAATCTCACTGGGTAGTGTGGGCACCACAGTTCACAGCAACCTCACACTGTTGGGCTTCAGCAATCCTCTTGCCTCAGCCTCCTGAGTAGCTGTACTATAGCTGTCCGCCACAACAGTCGGCTAGTTTTTCTATTTTTATTCATTTTTTATTTTTATTTATTTATTTTTATTTTTGTAGAGACAGAGTCTCACTTTATCACCCTCAGTAGAGTGCTGTGGCGCCACACAGCTCACAGCAACCTCCAACTCCTGGGCTTAGGAGATTCTCTTGCCTCAGCCTCCCGAGTAGCTGGGACTACAGGCGCCTACAACAACACCTGGCTATTTTTCAATGTTTTGCAGTTCGGCCAAGGCCAGGTTTGAACCCGCCACCTTTGGTATATGGGGCCGGCGCCCTACTCTATGAGCCACAGGCGCTGCCCTTATTTATTTATTTTTGAGTCTCACTATGTCGCCCTTGGTAGAGGGCTGTGGCATCACAGCTCACAGCAACCACAAACTCTTGGGTTTAAGCGATTCTCTTGCCTCAGCCTCCCAAATAGACGCCACAATGCCCAGCTATTTTCTGTTGCAGCTGTCATTGTTGTCTACTTGGCTTGGGCCAGGTTCAAACCCACCACCCTTGGTGTATGTGGCTGACACTGTAACCACTGTGCTATCAGCGCCAAGCTGAAGTTTTCCTATTTTTAGTAGAGATGAGGTCACATTCTTGCTTAGGCTGGTCTCGAACTCCTGAGCTCAAGCAATCCACTCACCTCAGTTTTCCAGAGTGCTAGGATTAGAGGCATGAGCCACTATGCCTGGTCTTCCTTCAAGTCTTGACTCATTTCTCACCTTCTCAATAAGACTGAGCCTAGGCTAAGCGGCCAAAGCTCAGTGGTTACAGCACCAGCCACATACACCGGGGCTGGCAGGTTTGAGCCTGGCCTGGGCCTGCTAAACAACTACAACTACAATAAAAAAAAATGGGCGGTGCCTGTAGCTCAAAGGAGTAGGGCACCAGCCCCATATGCTGGAGGTGGCAGGTTCAAACCCGGCCTCAGCCAAAAACAAACAAAAAAACTACAATTTAAAAGAAAAAAAATAGCCAGGTGTTGTGGCAAGCTAGCTGTCTCAAAAATAAATAAATAGATTGAGCCTATACTGCAGGTCGCCCAGCCATTGCTCATACACATCCCTCAGACTACTCCCTTACCTAGTTCTATTCTGAATTTTATTAGCAGCATTTATCTTTTTTTGTTTATTTTTGAGACAGAGTCTCACTCAGTCACCTCAGTAGAGTGCAATTACATCACAGCTCACAGCAACATCAAACTTTTGGGCTCAAGCGACTCTCTTGCCTCAGCCTCCTAAGTAGCTGGAACTACAGGAACCTACCACAATGCCCAGCTATTTTTAGAGATGGGGTCTTCCTCTTACTCATGCTCGTCCTGAACCTGTGAGTTCAGGCAATCCACCCACCTTGACCACCCAGAGTACTAGGATTACAGGCATGAGCCACTGTGCCTGGCCCTATCACTTTCTAATATACCATAAAATTTATTATATTCATTATTGTCAGCTTCTCCTTGGCCGCCTCCAGCCCTCCCTTCTCTTTGCTTCCTCCTTTGCTAGAATGTATCCAACTGATACACGGAAAATACTGAATCAGGCTCGCCCATAGCACAGTGGTTATGACACCAGCCACATACACCAAAGTTGGGGTGTTAGAACCTGGCCGGGCCAACAAACCAACCATAACAACTGCAACAAAAAATAGCCAGGCATTGGGCAGTGCCCATAGCTCAGTGGGTAGGGTGAGGTTCAAACCCAGCCCAGGTCAGCTAAATAGCAATGACAACTGCAACACAAAAATAGCCAGGCATTGTGGTGGGCACCTGTAGTCCCAGCTACCTGGGAGGCTGAGGCAAGAGAATCACGTGAGCCCAAGAGTTTGAGGCTGCTGTGAGCTGTGATGCCACAGCACTCTACCGAGGGTGACATAATGAATGAAACTGTCTCAAAAAAGAAAAGAAAATACTGCATCATTGCTTTGCACATTATAGATATTTTTACTTTTAATTAATTTATTTTTAAGACAGTCTCACTTTGTTCCCCTTGGTAGAGTGTCATGGCGTCACAGCTCACAGCAATCTCAGACTCTTGGGCTCAAGTGATCCTCTTACCCCAGCCTCCTAGGTAGCTGGGACTACAGGTGCCCACCACAATAGCTGGCTATTTTTTGAGACTTGGTCTTGCTGAGGCTGGTCTCAAACTCCTGAGCTCAAGCAATGATCCACTCCCTCAGCCTCCCAGAATGCTAGTATTACAGTTGTGAGCCACCACACCTGCCCTTATTTTATTTTTTGAGATCTGGGACTTGCTCTGTGGCCCAAGCTGGAATGCCGTGGCATCATCATAGCTCACTGCAGCCTTCAACTCCAGGCTCAAGCAATCCTCCTGCCATAACCTCCCCAGTAGCTGGGTCTACAGGCGTGAGCCACCATGCCCATCTAAATTTTAAATTTTTTGTAGAGATGGGGTCTCTGTTGGTGTATGTTACCCAGGCTAGTCTAGAATTTCTGGCCTCAAGCAATCCTCCCACCTCGGCCTTCCAAAGTGGCAGGATTACAGGTGTGAGCCACTCTGCCCAGCCTCAATATTCTTTTTTGTTTGTTTTTTGGAGACAGAGTCTTGCTCTGTCACCCTGGCTAGCATGCAGTGGCATCATCATAGCTCACTGCAACCTCAAACTCCCAGGCTCAACAGTCCTCCTGCCTCAATTTCTGGAGCAGCTGGCATGTGCCACTGTGTCCTGCTAATATTTTCTTTTTTTGGCAGAGATGAGGTTTTATTCTTGCTCAGGCTTATATATTCATTTTTAAACATTTCAGAATGTTTAAATGTGATAGACTTTCCTTCTTCCAATTCTTCTTGCTTTCCCTAATCCCCTCTCAGAGTAGTTGATTTAGACCCCACTAAACTGCCTTGCAGCAGTCATTAAGGCAAATTGTATTTCATGTTGTCCCTTGGACTTTGGAGCCACCTTTTTTAAAAGAAGGAAACTTTCAACGATGTTACACCCTCCATCTTTATTGTTATTATGGCCTTATGACTGATAGCCAAACAAGATATGGTCTACTCCTTCACTCCGATCCTATGTTAGTCAAATGTTCCATAGGAATTTATCTCCTACATATTAATATCTCTATCCTCATTTATTCTTGGCATTATTTTGTGCTCACACCCTAAACCTATGGACAGATAGGTCAATGGAACTACAATTAGAAGTTTATATTACCTGGGTAGAGCTAGAATTTAGGTGGTAAAATCAAAGACAACATAACATTTTTCCTAAAGGTGCCCTTTGTTTCTTTCTTGTTTTACAGCTTTTTTACCAGGAATTTCCCAATGTAAGTTTTATTCAGAGATGGGGGCTTCAGCAGAGACTTTTCCCACCTCGCCTAATTCCATTACTCCTGGGAATAAAAGAGAGAAAACTACCATTATAGGTAATTTTTCTAAGCCCCTTGAAACAACAAAGTACAGAATAACTAGGAATAAAGCAAGAACACAAAGAGAAAGAAACATCTTTAGCCCCAGTGTTAGTCTAGGCCTCTTAGGATTTTCCTGGAGCTTAAGAAGTTACGGAGTTTATATTAGGAAACCGTTCTATTTTTTATGGAAAAAAAATTAGCTTCTTGATAAATGTTTATAGTTTGACACTATCAATGATTCTTTACCTCCATGCAAATGAGCATAACCAGATCTGAGGACAGGATAAATCATATACATTCATGTGGTAGGTAATTTCAGTTATTGCATTACAGATGGATAATACTTAAATACTAAGCAATTGTAACAGTAATGACACCAAATCAAGTGCATGTTTTCATCTTCACTCTAGAAATAGTGCTCCCTACATTGGCCAGGACTCAAATTCTGTGACATTCCAGTTGGGGTTACATCTCAGCTTTTACTAGGGGAAAGAGATTGTTAATAACAAGATGCATATAAGTTACTTGCCACAAGATTTGGCTTATGACCCAGAAGCAATGCCAAAGGAAGCAAAGGAAAGATGATTTTCCAATCTCACAAAATATTAGAGTAGAAATCTAGGAACCCCAAGAGAGTTGATGGTGAAAAATACATTTTGAACTCCTTGTGTACCCAAGCCTTTTCTTCCTGACAGCAGTGCAAGAATCAGCCCCAGATGATAATGAAACATTACCAATACCAGGGCAGGTAACTCATTCGAAAGTCTACAAAAGAGATTAGAGTAGATCCTATGATGCTCACCCCATTTCTGATTCTGAGTTTGAATTGGAAATTCAGCCTCCCCCCTCTGGGTAAGGCTTGGCCCCTATTAGTGTTGTGAGACAAGAGAACTTCAAGTCAAAGGGTCAATCTTTTCCCTCTCTTAAATTCTTTTTTTTTCCCCCTCTTCCATTCCTCTCTCTCCTTTAGACATAGATGAGAACCTCAAGAAGAGGCAGAAATGGAGTATTGTGATCAAAATTGTAATTGCTTTCATCCTGCTGGTCACTGGAGTCGCCATTATAATATTTGTAATTTTTGAAGTTCCATGTCCTGTAAGTTTGCTATTTTGGGTCCCTCAACTTGATCTATAAATACTTCCTTCTGTTCCAGCGGTAGCATGGCATAATGAGAAAAGCACAGACTTTGGAATTTGGACAGATCTGCTATTCATACTCACTTGCTGAGCAATTTTGGGAAAGTTTCTGGAATTTTCCAAACTCAATTGCCTCTTCTGTAAAATAGGTCTCATGACGTTTGTTTCTTATGGTAGTTGTGAAGGTTGGCATACTGCATAAAAGATGCCTGGGACATAGGAGCTACTCGTTAAATGCAAGTTACTTTTTATTTTTTCGAGACAGAGTCTCAACCTGTCGCCCTAGGTAGAGTGCCATGGCATCACAACTCACAGCAACCTCAAACTTTTGGGCTCAAGTGATTCTCTTGCCTCAGCCTCCCAAATAGAATGCCTGGCTATTTTTTGCTGTTATTGCAATTGTTGTTGTTTAGCTGGCTCAGGCCAGTTTTGAACCTGCCAGCCTCGGTGTATTTGGCAGGAACCTTACCCACTGAGGGTACCACCAACACAAATTACTTTCCTGCGCTATACTTGGACATTCTCTAGGAAGGATAGAACCAATAAAACTGAATCTTTTTTCTTTTCTTTTGGGACAAAGTTTCACTTTGTTGCCCTCGGTAGAGTGCCATAGCATCATCCTGCCCAGCCCCAGCAAATCATCTATTCTAAAGAAAAGATTCAGGCTGGTTGCAGTGGCTCACACCTGTAATCCTAGCACTGTGGGAGGCCGAGATGGGTGGATTGCTTGAATTCATAGGTTCAAGACCAGCTTGAGCGAGAACAAGACCTCATCTCTAAAAATAGATGGGCGTTGTGGCAGGCACCTATAGTCTCAGCTACTCGAGAGGCTATGGCAAGAGAAATCATTTAAGTCCAAGAATTCGAGGTTGCTCTGAGCTGTGATTGATGATAGCGCTGTGATTGATGATACAGCACTCTAAGGGTGACAAAATGAGACTCTTGTCTAAAAAAAAAAAAAAAAAACAGAATAGATGATTTCCTTTATTTGCCTGACATGAAATTTAGAATATAACCAAAAGCTTACCAGCCATCTGGAGCTAATACTAGTCGTTTTCTCTCTTCAGTGTCAATGTGTAAGAGCCAGGAAGCTGTGCCAGCGCCAGTGGTGGTGGAGAAGGCACTGGGAGAAAGGCCAGAAACCTGGGACGGCTGAATCCCCACCTAATTCTCAGCCTGAGAAGGAAAGTGCTTTCTGTGTGGTTTATATCATTTGCTGAGAGACAACAGGGTTAACATGTAAGTGCTGAGAGATAGGCAACTGCTTCAGTTATGAAGCGACAGTTAATAATTCTTTTATACATCATAACATGGAAATTTATGTTTTCTTTCTTTCATTTTGTTTTCTGGTTGCAGTTTGGCCGAGGCCGGGTTTGAACCCGCCAATCTGGGTATATGGGGCTGGTGCCCTAGTCGCTGAGCCACAAGTGCCACCCCAGGAAATTTATGGGGTTTTTTGTTTGTTTTTTCAATTTTTGGCCAGGGCTGGGTTTGAACCCCCCACCTCCGGCATATGGGGCTGGCGCCCTACTCCTTTGAGCCACAGGTGCCACCCCTGATTTATTCTTGTTTGTTTGTTTGTTTTTGTAGAGACAGAGTCTCACTTTATCACCCTCAGTAGAGTGCCATGGCGTCATACAGCAACCTCCAACTCCTGGAATTAGGCGATTCTCTTGCCTCAGCCTCCCAAGTAGCTGGGACTACGGGCGCCCGCCACAGTGCCCAGCTATTTCTCTGCTTTGCAGTTCAGCCGAGGCCGGGTTTGAAACCACCACCTTTGGTATATGGGGCCAGCACCCTACTTGATGAGCCACAGTCGCCGCCCGCCTGATTTATTCTTTAATTTTTTTTTTCTTTTTTGTCACCCTGGATAGAGAGCTGTGACATCACAGCTCACAGCAACCTCCAATTCCTGGACTCAAGCGAGTCTCTTGCCTCTGCCTCCCAAATAGCTGGGACTACAGGCACCCGCCACAACACCTGGCCATTTTTTGGTTGTAGCCGTCGTTGTTTGGCGGGCCAGGGCTGGATTCGAACCTGCCAGCTAAGGTGTACGTGGCTGGTGCCTTAGCCCGTTGAGCCACAGGCGCCGAGTCAACTTTTTTTTTTTTGAGACAGCACCTCAAGTTATCGCTCTGGGTAGAGTGCTGTGGCATCCCAGCTCACAGCAACCTCCAACTCCTGGGCTTAAGTGATTCTCTTGCCTAAGCCTCCCAAGTAGCTAGAACAGATGCCTGCCACAACACCTGGCTATTTTGTTGTTGTTGTTGTTGTAGTTGTCGTTGCAGGCCCGGGTTGGATTAGAACCCACCAGCACTGGTGTATGTGGCTGGCGCCTTAGCTGCTTGAGCCACAGGTGCCGAGCCTTTATGTTTTCTTAGTATCAACCCAGTCATAACCCAGTAAGATCCTTATTGAATATATTTCTCTCTGGGCCCCAGATATAATAAATCAGAATGTGTAGAGTGAAGCTAGTAAGCTTATTTTTAAGATTTTTAACAACCTCCCTAAGTAGAATTGGAATTTACTGTGAAATTAATGAAGCTTAAGCTTCAGGACCTGTGGGCCTTATTTATAGCCTTTTAAATAATTTTATATTTTTAAAATTTCTATTGTTTTTAAGAAATTTCTCCTGACCAGCTGCAATGATTCATGCCCGCAATCCTAACTCTAGGAGATTGAGGTGGGTGAATTGCTTGAGCTCAGGAGTTTGAGACTAGCTTAAGCAAGAGTAAGAAAAGCAAGAGTAAGACGCTGTCTCTAGGCTGGGCATACCTGTGTAATCTCAGCATTCTGGGAGGCCAAGGTGGGTAGTTTGTTTGAGCTCACAAATTTGAGACCAGCCTAAGCAAAACCAACCCCCTTCTCTACCAAAAATAGAAAAACTGAGGCAAGAGGATTGCTTAAGCCCGACTTGGAGGTTGGCTACGCCACGGCACTCTATCCAGGGTGACAGCTTGAGACTCTGTCTCGAGAAAAAAAAAAGACCCAGCCTAATTTTAGAGAGTTGTGGCAGGCACCGGTAGTCCCACCTACTTGGGAGGCTGAGGCTAGGAGATCACTTGAGCCCAAGAATTTGAGGCTGCTCTGAGTTACGACGCTATGGCACTCTACCAAGGGTGACAAAGACTGTCTCAAAAAAAAAAAAAAAAAGGGGCGGCACCTGTGGCTCATGGAATAGGGCGCGGGCCCCATGTGCCAAGGGTGGTAGGTTCAAGCACAGCCTTGGCTGAACTGCAAAAACAGAAAAATAGCTAGGGGTTGTGGCGGGCACTTGTAGTCCCAGCTACTTGGGAAGCTCAGGCAAGACAATCACCTAAGCCCAGGAATTGGAGGTTGCTGTGAGCTGTGTGACGCCACAGCACTCTACCGAGGGCAATAAAGTGAGACTCTGTCTCTACAAATTGAAAAAAAGAAAAAGAAAGAAAGAAATTTCTCCCAAATCATAAAAGCTTCAGAGCCCACAATATATGTATTCATCCCTGTCCCTGAGAAATGATTATATACAACAAAGTTTAGGAACAACCACCAAAGTTTAGGAAACACGGGGTTTTTTTGTTTGTTTGTTTGTTTTTTGAGACAGAGACTCAAGCTCTGGGTAGAGTGCTGTGGCATCACAGCTCACAGCAACCTTCAGCTCCTGGTCTCAAGTGAGTCTCCTACCTCTGCCTCCCAAGTAGCTGGGACTACAAGCGCCTGGCACAACGCCCGGCCATTTTTTTGGTTGCAGCCGTCATTGTTGTTTGGCGGGCCCAGGCTGGATTCGAACCCGTCAGCTCAGGTGTATGTGGCTGGCACCTTAGCCACTTGTGCCACGAAACACGGTTTGAATGCCTGGCAAAGTCATCTGTGGCCATACCACCTTGAATGCACCTGATCTTCTGACCTCGGAAGCTAATCAGGGCTGGGCCTCATCAGTACTTGTATAGGAGACCATCTGGGAGTACTGGGTGCTATAGGTTTAAATGGAAAAAAAAATGACTTGGGAAAGCAAGCTTTTTCTTTCTTGCCCTTGGGTTTTCTGACAAGAACATAAATTAATAGTACACTTTGGTATTGGAAACTGATGCTACACCATTAGCTCAGCATGGTTGCTTTAAATCCAGCTTGCCCAGCAGGAGTGGACTTGGCTTCTGAATGTCAGACACTCTTGAGAATTTTCTCTAAAACATCTACAACACTCACTAAGGCAAAGAGACTAGGTTGCCAATGCTTTTAAAATTAAACAAGGTGTCCAGGATGATATACATGCTGCCAAGCTTGAATTCTATGTCAAATGTACACATAGATAGGTAAGCACAACACTCTTTCCACTTAGGCCTAGCATCAGAATTTTTCTTCTCATGGCCAGGCATGGTGGCTCACACTTCTAATCATTGCACTCTGGGAGGCTGAAGTGGGAGGATCACCTGAGTTCAGGAGTTCCAGACCAGCCTGAACAAAGCAAAACCATGTCTCTACTAAAAATAGAAAAACTAGCCAGGCCTTGTGGTAGATGCCTGTAGTCCCAGGTACTTGGGAGGCTGAGACAAGAGGATCACTTGAACCCAGGAGTTTGAAGTTCCTGTGAGCTATGATGCCACAGCACACTACCCAGGATGACTGAGACTCTGTCCAAAAAAAAAAATATATATATATATATCTGCCTTATCATAATGTTTCAGGCACCCATTGCCAACTTGTTATCTCTGCTCTAGGTTAATGTTTTCTATATCCTTATTTTGTCTAGTATTAGATAATCACCCCATATAAATTACTATGATTTTATCACGTGTATTTTTAGTTCTTTACTCCAATTAACAGTATTTTTTTTTTTTTTTGAGACAGAGTCTCAGTTTATTGCCCTCAGTAGAGTGCCCTGGCATCACAGCTCCCAATTTGTTGGGACTACAGGCACCTGCCATAACGCCTGGGTAGTTTTAGAGAGGGGGGGGGTCTCATTCTTGCTCAGGCTAGTCTCAAACTCATGAGCCCAAGCAAACCACCTGCTTGATCTTCCCAGAGTGCTGGGATTACAGGTGTGAGCCACCCACCCAACCTAAAGTATTATTAGTATTATTTCTATATAACATTGGAATGAATAGGCCTAAAGGCGACTAAAAAGTCTAATCTAGTATTAGAGATACCCATGTAGCAGCAACTCTGAACATCTATGAACACAACAGGCTACTAAATGACAAAGGAATTAATTAAAAAAAGTAATAAGATAGGGTGGCGCCTGTGGCTCAGAGAAGTAGGGCGCCAGCCCCATATGTTGGAGGTGGCAGGTTCAAACCCAGCCCGGCCAAAAACTGCAAAAAAAAAAAAAAAGTAATAAGATAGAAATTTTATACTCATTACATCATTGAGCCTCACATAACCCCCTAAAGGTACCCATGGCAGGTATTTACACCTTATTGATACTTAATTTGTTCTGTATTTTTTTTTTTTTTTGGCAGTTTTTGGCCGGGCTGGGTTTGAACCCACCACCTCCAGCATATGGGGCCAGCACCCCACTCTTTGAGCCACAGGCGCAGCCCATTGATACTTAATTTGAGGTGTGGAGAGGTGATATGACTTTTCCAAGTTCATACATCTGGCAAAAACTAAATTGGAATCCAAGTCTTTAAGTTCCTATAATTAATTAAAAGACTATCATATCACTAGCTCATCCAGTGTCTCCACAAAAGTTTACTAAAGAGCCAAATTCCCTGCCTTCAAGAAGCTTACAGTCTAGTTGAGAGGAAAACTCTTCAACCACAAAAATATGTATGTTCACAACAGTTAAGCATTTAGAAAGTACATACAAAATTAGGTGGGGAAAAGAGTAAAGTACACGGAGGGAAGAATGGGAAATTCTTTTTTTTTTTTTTTTTGAGACAGAGCCTCAAGCTGTCACCCTGGATAGAGTGCAGTGGTATCACAGCTCACAGCAACCTCCAATTCCTGGGCTCAAGCGAGTCTCTTGCCTCTGCCTCCCAAGTAGCTGGGACTACAGGTGCCCATCATAATGCCCAGCCATTTTTTGGTTGCAGCCATCATTTTTGTTTGGCGAGCCCAGGCTGGATTCAAACCCGCCAGTTCAGGTGTACATGGCTGGTGCCTTAGCCCATTGAGCCACAGGCGCCGAGCCAGAATGAGAAATTCTTAAAAATATTTGGTTCAGGGCGGCCCCTGTGGCTCACTGAGTAAGTTGCGGCCCCGTATACTAAAGGTGGTGCGTTCAAACCCGGCCTTGGCGAAACTGCAAAACAGAAAAATAGCCTGAGTGTTGTGGTGGGCGCCTGTAGTCCCAGCCACTCGGGAGGCTGAGGCAAGAGAATCGCCTAAGCCCATGAGTTGGAGGTTGCTGTGAGCTGTGTGACGCCACAGCACTCTACCGAGGGCGATAAAGTGAGACTCTGTCTCTAAAAAAAATACATATATATATATATCTATATATATTTGGTTCACATACACTCAAGTCTCTCTTTTCTTTCTTTCTTTTTTTGAGACAGAGCCTCAAGCTGTCACCCTGGATAGAGTGCTGTAGCATCATAGCTCACAGCAACTCCAATTCCTGGGCTCAAGCGAGTCTCTTGCCTCCACCTCCCAAGTAGCTGGGACTACAGGCGCCTGCCACTTTTTTGGTTGCAGCCGTCGTTGTTTGGTGGCCCAGGCTGGATTCGAACCCGCCAGCTCAGGTGTATGTGACTGGCGCCTTAGCCGGTTGAGCCACAGGCGCCGAGCCTCAGGGTTTTTTTTTTATTCAAAGCAAAAACATCAAAGCCAGGGGTAAATGGGTATTTTACTTGTAGTGATAGGTTCCAATCAATTGTAGGTTGTCATACATATACGCATCTTGCTCATACTGTCACAGTTAACTGTTGAGTAACAAAAGCAGAATGTAGTGTTCTCAGAATTATAGGAGGTTTTTTTATTTAGCTATCCCTTTGTTGACACATGAAGAAATATCCATTACCATCCTTCTTTATCTTTCATATTTCCTTTCACTCTTTAGGTTGGACAAGATGCTCCCTACACATCAAACCCAACGGAAGCTACAAGGATCACTGCTATCCATGAGACATACTTCTGAAAAGTCCTGCTCTGCCTCACACATTGAATGAATGACAATAACTCTCTTCTCCCTGTTATTAATCAATGTGGACAGATTCTTGTCAATTTTACATTTGCATCTTTAGTGGGGACATTATAATCAAAGAGGAATTCCAGGTCCACGAAGGGAGAGCCTGGGCTTACCCTCATGCCACTACTACTGACTTAGCCACAAGCCTCTGCAATTCACTTTGTACATCCAAAAAATGGATGTTTCTGTCCTCTCAAATGAAAACAGAAAGCCTTCCCTCCATGCACGATAAATGGACCTTATTGCTCTCTTTGACAAAAGACTTAAGCACTGCCTGCAAGGAACAAGAGCAGCTCTTAATGTGAGGCAGCTCCCAACCCCTGTTATCCTCCTAGCTGACTTCATGCTCATTGGCTCTCAGCTACTTTATGGTGGGGTTCCTGCTTTCCCCTGGTGACATTTCTAAGGTTTTTCTTTTTTCTTCTTTTTTTGTAGAGACAGAGTCTCACTCTTCCACCCTCGGTAGAGTGCCATGGAGTCACAGCTCACAGCAACCTCCAACTCTTGGGCTTAGGCGATTTTCTTGCCTCACAGGCGCCCGCTACAACGCCTGGCTATTTTTTGATGCAGTTTTGCCAGGGCCGGGTTTGAACCCACCACCTACTCGCTGAGCCACAGGCGCCGCCCCATTTGTAAGATTTTATGATTTAGCTTCTGCCACTACATGTAGCTTTCAACACAGTGGGTAAAGGCAACTTGACCCTAGGCATTCTAAAAGTTCTCCTCTCCTCATAAGTCATCCCCCAAAAGGGTTTAGAAACTGCAGACAAATAGTACCCAAATGAAATCTAACAATCCAGAATTCCTAAAGTGGGTCTGGTATTACATCTTACTTTACTAGTGAGCTGCATATATTTTGGATAAGGATTCCAGTGAAAAATGATTATGATGATGCTTTATCACAGGTGCATAGCTATGAGTCAAGTCTGATCCACTTAAATAAGAGTTTGGTAAGAAAGTGGAAATAGCAGATCTTTAAACTGTGTTTAGGGAATAAAAGGAATAGCAAGAGAGATAAGACAGGGTATGGTCCTGCTTCTTTTCATAAGAGTCTGAAACCATTTCATTTTATTTTGGTGAAATGTGTCTGTTTCTAAGTAATTGTTTTCTAATTCAAATGGTTAAAACCATACTTTTTGAAAATATGGTTTTTCGAAAAAAACCCGTTGGTTCTTTCACCTCAAGTACTGTCCCCAAACAGCGATTCTTAAAGCACTACTAACAGGATAACATCTCACTCTAAGGCCTGAGTTCATACTCCAGTTGAACCTGAAAGAGAACAGACACAAAGCATGGATGATGATAGGTTTAAAGGAAGGACCTCTAAATTTCCATAGAACACAATTTGAAACTACATGAGGGAAAAGCACTGGAGTAGGCATTTGAATAAATGAGTATATGTATACTCATATATTACATTATATATGTTATACATATAATACACATAATACACATACATGTAATATATAATATATACATATGCAATATATTATACATATATATTACATGCATATTATTTGCAACCTACCACAGATTCACAACATTGCTTCATGTTTATCCTGCCATCTGTGGCTTAGTTTGACCATAAAATGGGGGTGGGGGGATCCCTGGTCTTTCCCAGGACCACCAGGGAAGATGAATACAAGCATTATATACTTAGAAGGTCTAGATGCAGAACAAATACCTGAATTCATCACCCGCCTTCCCAGCCTCATCCATCATAAAATGTCCCCTAATCCAGAAATATGAGATTTCTAGGAGATGAAACATCTGGCAAAGTCTACACTCATCAACTCCTGTGCAAGAGTATAATTTGGTTAACATTTGCATTGACTTTCTTGATAGAAAATCACTGACAAAATTGGTCAGGCACAGTGGTTCATGCCTGTAATCCTAACACTCAGGCTGAGGCAGAAGAATCACTTGGGGCCAGGAGTTCAAGACCAGCCTAAGCAAGAATGAGAACCCCCTCTCTACAAAAAATAGCAAAATCAGTTGTATGTGGTGGTATGCACCTGTAGTCCCAGCAACTAGAGAAGCCGAGGCAGGAGGATCCCTTTAGCCCACAAGTTTGAGGTTGCATTGATCTGTGATAATATTACTATACTCTCTACCTGGGGTGAGAGAGCAAGACTCTGGATCAAAAAAGCAGGAAAAAAAAAAGCCCAATACAGTGGTTCATGCCTATAATCCTTGCACTCTGGGAAGCTGAGGCAGGTAGAACCTTTGAGCTCAGGAGTTCAAGACCAGTCTGAGCAAGACAGAGACCCTATCTCTGAAAAATAGCCAGGCATTATGGTGGACAAGAATAGTCTCAGCTACTTGGAAGGCTGAGGCAGAAAGATCACCTGAACCCAAGAGTATGAGGTAGCTGTGAGCTATAGTGCTGTGGCACTCAGGATGACAAGGTAAAATTCTGCCTCAAAAAGAAAAGGAAAAAAAGAAATTCACTGACAAAATTAAAATGGATTATTTTGCTTTGGGGAAAAGTCATTTAACCTAATAAACCAAGACTCTTCTGAGGCATTTTTTTTTTTTTTTTTGAGATAGAGTTTCACTCTGTCATCCAGGCTACAGCACCATGGCCTCAGCCCAATCTAGCTCACAGCAACCTCAAACTCCTGGGCTCAAGCAATACTTAGGTCACCATTACAGATGAAGTTATACATACAACTTGATAAAACACTGTATCTGGCTCGGCGCCTGTAGCACTGTGGTTACAGCACCAGCCACATACACCCAGGCTGATAGGTTCGAACCCAGCCCGGAGCCAGCTAAACAACAATGACAACTGCAACAAAAAAATAGCTGGGCATTGTGGCAGGCGCCTGTAGTCACAGTTACTTGGGAGGCTAAGGCAAGAGAATCGCTTAAACCCAAGAGTTTTGTTTTTTTTTTTTTGTAGAAACAGAGTCTCACTTTATTGCCCTGGATAGAGTGCAATGGCGTCACACAGCTCACAGCAACCTCCAACTCCTAGGCTTAGGCAATTTTATTGCTTCAGCCTCCCGAGTAGCTAGGACTATAGGCACCCGCCATAGCGCCTGGCTATTTTCATTGTTGTTGTTATTGCAGTTTGGCAGGGGCCGGGTTTGAACCCGGTACCCTTGGTATATGGGAATGGTGCCCTACCCACTGAGCCACAGGCGCCATCCTAAACCCAAGAATTTGAGGATGCTGTAACCTGTGATGCCACAGCACTCTACCAAGGGCGACAACTTCAGTGCCTGTGGCTCAGTGGGTGGGATGCTGGCCCCATATACCGAGAGTGGCAGGTTTGAGCCTGGCCCCAGCCAAACTGAAACAACAAAAAAAATAGCTGTGCGTTGTGGCGGGCGCCTGTAGTCCCAGCTACTTGGGAGGCTGAGGCAAAAGAATCGCCTAACCCCAGGAGTTGGAGGTTGCTGTGAGCTGTGTGATGCCCTAACACTCTACCGAGGGGCGATAAAATGAAACTCTGTCTCTCAAAAAAAAAAAAAACAAAAAACATTGTTTCTAGGTAAGTGCCAATTATTTCTATGCAAAGTACAAAGGTTCTATTGAAAATTTTTTCTCATTAAGCTATCACACTGTCTTTGAAGTAATTAAATTAGTTTTTAAGTCATTCTAACAAATTTTAGAAAATACTAGAAGGTATAAAGGATTAAAAAAATAAAAGTTGGGTGGCACCTGTGGCTCAGTGAGTAGGGCACCAGCCCCATATACCGGAGGTGGTGGGTTCAAACCCAGCCTCGGCAAAAAACTGAAAAAAAAAAAAAAAAACAAAGATGGAAGAAAGGAAGGGAAGAAAGAAAAAAGGAAAGAAATAAATTTCAAAACAGAGACTTAACTCTTTTATCTTTCTTTATCCTGCTTGGTATTCAATGGACCTTTTATTTAGTCTTACATTCTTATGTTTCTTCAGCTCTTAGGTATTTCTTTCATCTTTTATTTGATTATTTTTTAGGATCCATTCTTCCTATTTTGTCTTCCTTAAACTTTCATTAGATTTTGAAACTATTCTCCATTACTCTTTATTTTCTTTTATACTTTATTATTTAGGGTGTTGGTTGTATGCTATAACATGGACAGCCCTAAAATTATATGACTTGAAAAACAAAGTTTTATTTCTCTCTCGCAGAAGGATCATATTTGAGCATTCCACGTAGCACTTTGTTCCACACATTCGAAACACTTTGTTCCACACGTTCATTCAGGGACCTGTGAAATGTGATTATACAAACAGGGTCACTCCTGTCATTCCAGCTAAAGCAGAGTTGAGTCACCAGAAGGAATAATAACTTGGGGCACACAGCACTTGCTCCAAAACCCAAATTTTCCATAAGTGCTGGAAGCCCGTTTAGTCTAACAACCAACCTGCTGTAACTCTTGGGCTGGTTTTACCTTCTACGACTGGTCTTACCTACCAGGACTAGTTTCATTCACAAATCAGAGCTTGCCAGCTCCCTAAAACTTGACTGGTGCTTATGAACTTTTTTCGAACAATACCTAACATTCCTCCTTTTCTTAGACCCTCCAACCTTCTTTTTGCCCTTCTGATGTACGGAAAACCACCCAACCACTCTGTGTGCCCCAAATTGCATTTCTTGCTTCCCAAATAAAATGGTAAATTTTGAGATTCATCTCTATGTTTCATTTGACTATGGTATCACTGATGTCAGGAGCAGAGTTCTAAAGCTATCTGACACTGGGGAGAATCACCAGCCCTTAGAACTATATGAAAAGCGGTACCCACACTAGGCCCCCTTGAAACCCCCACTTCTGCGGGTTGCCTCCTTTCCTTATGATGAGTCACTCTTGGATCACATTTGTGATTTTTAGTTGAGTTCTGTTGCTCGTATTTTTACAGAGAAGTCTTTCACCCTGAGGGTGGGACATCTATTGGAGGGGACCGTTTTCCTCCCATCAGGTCTCAGCTGTGAAGTCTGAGTAAAGGGACATTTCTCTTCAGGTTGAGGCCTCAGTAAAGGGATTTTTCTTTCTCCCTTCAGGTGAATAAGGTGGCTTATCATCATTCTTGGTAAGAACATACTTTATTTTCTGTCGGCTCTTGCATTTTATTGTGGTTTTTATGTATTCAGCACTTGCATTTTAATTGACTTTGTGTATCCAGAACCACCTAGATAAATGTATTTTCAAACAAATGTAAGTTCAAAGGCATGCCAGGATATTTTCTGGGAAACCATCTGGTAACATGTTCAAATATTATAGGGATCATTCAAACAGTCTGTTGTTCTTTTATGCAACTATAATATCATATACTACAAATAAGATATATGTCAATTGGTATCTTAAAGCTAAAAAAATGAATAAACATTCAGGTCTCAAAGATTGCCTCACTACAAAATGTTGTCTCACAGTTTGCTGGGACTTTTTCTTCTCTGGAGCTCTCCTTTGCCCTTCTTAGAATTTTTCCTCTTTATCCTTCTCTAAGCTCCCTTCTCCCAAACTCCTCAGCTATTTTGGCATATTGACTATTTAACTAAAAGCACTTGAAAACCAGTAGACACAAAAGAAAATCATTTTGGGCAGTGCCTGTGGTTCAGTGAGTAAGAAGCCAGCCCCATATACTGAGGGTGGTGGGTTCAAACCCGGCCCTGGCCAGCTAAAAAAACAGCAATGATAATTGCAACAAAAAATAGCTGGCATTGTGGTGGGCGCCTGTAGTCCCAGCTACTTGGGAGACTGAGGCAAGAGAATCGCTTAAGCCCAAGAGTTGGAGGTTGCTGTGAGCTGTGACGCCATAGCACTTCACCCAGGGTGACAAAGTGAGACTCTGTCTCAAAAAAAAATAATAAAATAAAATAAAAAAAGAAAATCATTTTGACTATTTCTTAAAAGCAAAAGATGAAATTCTCATATAAAGAACACCCTGTTTATACTAAAAGGAATGAATACATTCTTACATTCAAAGACGAAGAATTGAGGGCGGCTCCTGTGGCTCAGCGAGCAGGGCGCCGGCCCCATATACCGAAGGTGGCGGGTTCAAGCCCGGCCTCGGCCGAACTGCAAAACAAAGAAATAGCCGGGCACTGTGGCAGGTGCCTGTAGTTCCAGCTACTAGGGAGGCTGAGGCAAGAGAATCGCTTAAGCCCAGGAGCTGGAGGTTTCTGTGAGCAGTGTGATGCCATGGCACTCTACCCAGGGCGATAAAGTGAGACTCTGTCTCTACAAAAAAAAAAAACAAAGACGAAGAATTGAGACTAAGAAAATACTATACAGAGCTTGGGAAAAATAACTCTTTTCTTTGGGGCCTTTTCACATTTTTACAGTTAACTATTACACAGTATATTGGTAACTGATTCAAACTGCTGTATCCAAAATTTAGGTCACAGCCTCAATAAAATTACATATTTAAAAAATTTCTTAAAGTTTAGGCTTAAAACACATTTTGTCAGAAAACTAATCCAGATATAATTGCCTTTTGTAAACCAATGAGTTTATAAGTTTTACCCTATCACGGCTACCAGATCTTTCTTTCTGTGCGTGCATATGTGTTTAAGTGCATTTACACATATATATATGTGTTATGTTGCATGTTGTGTCTATGTGGTAAAACCCAGCATAGCTGGCCAGAAATCCCTTAAGGAATTCTATTTAGATAAACGGGCACTCATGAAAACATATAGCAATTAATCCCCCCATTCTTTTACTTCCTGTGTCTAAGTAAGCCTTTGATAAGTTAATTGGTTAAAATTGATGATAAAATAAAATTAGAAATGTCTTCAAAATTGTCAACATACATTTTTGCCTGGGTTTACTGATCAGACAATTTTTTATTTGCCTCTGTTAGATGTTTTAAGGTTGTGGGGCTATAAACCCAGTGTAAAACAGAATGCTCTTTGTGCAATGATTAATTTAACATTGTTGATTTAATAAAAACAGCTGTGTCTTTTGAATTATAGAATGGATTCCCATGTATTCAACTTTAAGTCTCTTACTTAAGTAAATACTTGATATTAATAGGTTATAAAACTGGTTAATAAAAGAAATAACTTACAATAATGACTAGCACTATCTAATATCTCAGTTTTCATTAGTAATCGAGGTATAATTGCTAAAAAATAAGTTGGGTAATTATAAATTGAATAAATGTTTATAAATAAACTTTTTATATAATTTAATTTTTTAATTATGTTACATTAAATAAGAGATATTCGTTAAATGCCTAAATCATAGTCAAACAAGATTTAAAAAAAGAAACAAGGGGGGAGGAGCCAAGATGGCGATCTGTAGCCAGCTTTCGGCAGAGGTTCTGTCCAGAAGGAGAGTTAAAGGACAGAAACTCAGCAAGAAAGTTGATGGTTTGGATCTGAGCCAAAAGGAAAGGTCGAAGAGCACACATCAACCCTGCTAGGGCGACCTGAGACCCTGAGGACACAAATAAAAAGGTACAGAGCACATCACCAAGCAGACAGGAATCCCCTTCCCCATGAGAGAGGTTCGCAGTATACTCCATACCTCCATACAAACAAGCGAGCTGAATTCGGATGTCCTCCCACTCTACCCCACAGGAGAGATCCTCTAAAAACCAGACCTCCTTCCCCTACTAAGGTGCCGCAGCGCTCTCCAGCCAGGCATAAAACTGTATATACTCCCTACCTGCAAGTTGGAGTTCCTGGTGTTCCCCTCCACTCTCACCTCAAGGTCTGGGGGCCTGTTCCCCACAGAGTCCAGATTCTTGGAGACTTTCTTGAGGGGTGTGGACAGGCGCAGACTGTTGTTCAACTGTGTTGGTGTTCCACCTCGGAGTGGTGAGAGGGGAGTGAGCCAATGGGAGACCTGGCTGGTGGGAGGGTCTCCTGGGGCACAAAACGGCAGCCGGCTCCAGCAGTCAGCTCCAGGAACAGTAGCAGGAGAGCTGCACCCCTGGGGATGTTTTGAGGAGACACTCCCAGTCTTCTGGGTGGCCAGGGGAGGCGGGCGCTTCTCTGGTGCGGCAGAGCTGATGGCAACCAAGGCACGTGAAGGATTTGCCTGAGGTGGTACCTGCCTGGACAAAGCGCAGGGAGGGGCTGCTTTGCTTAACCTGGCCCTCAGGGGATGAAAGCTGAGACAAAGGACTGGAATTCACAGACTGAGTAAAACCCATTTGCAGCCCCACTCTGATCAGGGAAAATAGCCTTGACAGAAATAAATTCTGCAAACTTGTTCTGTTCCAGCAGCAACACCAATCAGGGACAGGGCTGGAACTGAGTGAATCGCCTCAGACCCTGTTAAGTACCCAGGTTGTCAGGCCTCACCTCCCCCTGCCAAACAGTGACAGGGAGTAGCGGACTGGTTGTGGAGCCACAGAACTCACTGTGACCCAGGCAGGCGCAAACCTCTGGAGCATCTGCTCATTGGAGGAAACTGGATCACAACTGACTGGCTGTGACAGAGGGGCAAGGTTGGGAAGGAGGCATCGACCTTTCCAGACTAATTTACTTGCTGGGGGGGTGCTCTCCTGAGCTCACAGAGCATTGAAGTGAATTATACAACAGCTACCAGCGGATCCCTGCTATCTAGTTGTTAGAGACTTTTTTAACTCTTCCATTTGAGATCGGTGCTGGCTAAGACAATTGATTAGGAACTCTTCAGCTGGGCTAATCACCCGAGGACTTTCCAAAGTGGTACCCTGGGTGTGTGGTAGTGGGAAGGTTTGATTTGGCTTTTTCAATTGTTGCCTGTGCGGGGTGTGGCAACTTAACTCTGGTATTCCTTCACAGCTCATATTTCAATCCTGAGTAACAGATTCTCTAGGGTAAGACAAAGACCAGCTGAAAACAAGACAGAGCCACTTAACCCCACCACACCAAGAAGGTTCCCAGTTTCACAAGCAGTGGCAAAAGTCTAGGGGAAAAGGTACAGACGCCAGTCCAAGCTTTTAAGCAAAGAACTGGTCAATCACTACTCCTAGAACTCCCAGCCGAAATTGTCCTTATCTACTCATCTAGTCAAACGGTGTAAAATTAATCATGGGGTGGAATCAACGGAAAAGCTCAGAAATATGAACAACCAGACTAGGTCAACCCCCACAAGGAATAATCTGGCGGACACAAGCAAGGATCCTATGCATAAACAAATGGCTGAAATGTCAGAAATTGAATTCAGAATTTGGATTGCAAACAAGATCAATAAAATAGAGGAAAAGTTGGATTTAGAAATTCTGGGTGCATTTCAAAAATTGTCTCAAGAAGTCAAGGAATTCAAAGACCAAATGACC
>CAUYON010103807.1:0-37140 GCA_963573935.1 Arctocebus calabarensis
TCACAGCTCACAGCAACCTCCAATTCCTAGGCTCAAGCGAGTCTCCTGCCTCCGCCTCCCAAGTAGCTGGGACTACAGGCGTTCGCCACAACGCCCGGCCATTTTTTGGTTGCAGCCGTCATTGTTGTTTGGCGGGCCTGGGCTGGATTTGAACCTGCCAGCTCAGGTGTATGTGGCTGGTGCCTTAGCCCGTTGAGTCACAGGCCCTGAGCCCCAGCACATATATTTAAAAGGGGTAGGATTGGCCTGGATGCAGAGGCTCAACCTGTAATCCTAGCACTCTGTGAGGCCCAGGCGGGAGTACTGCTTGAGCTCAGGAGTTTGAGACCAGCCTGAGCAAGAGTGAGGCCCCTTCTCTGCTAAAAATAGAAAAACTAGCTGGGCTATGGCAAGTGCCTAGTCCAGCTACCCGTGAGTCTGAGGCAAGAGGATCACTTGAGCCCAAGAGGCTAACTGAGGTTGCTGTGAACTATGATGATGGTAGTTTACAGGGCGACAGAGTGAAACTCTGTCAAAGAAAGGGGGCGATTGAGCAAAGATTGCCAAATGTGTAGGCAGGAGTTAATACCTTTGTCCTCAGATTGTGGTCAAGTCTCTGTCCTTGGATACAGTTCATAAGTAGGAGTGAAAGTCTAGCGTAGACCTTCCGAGTGATGGCACACACCACCTTGGACAGGCACCACTGGGCTCTCTAGTCCAGCAGAGGTCCCTGGGCTATTTCTGTGGGGAAGGGGCCTACTTAGTTCCAGCCAAGGCATTTTAACTTGACTTTCTAGAAAAGGAGATTCTGATCTTGTATCTTTTTTTATTTAATGCCCCTATATCATTACTAGAGTTTTATATATTTTTTTAAATGTAAGACCAGGATCGATGGCTTGTGTCTGTAATCTTAGAATTTTGGGAGGCGAAAGCAGGAGGATCACTTGAGGTCAGGAGTTCCAGCCTGAGCAACAACACGAGAACCCTATCTCTAAAAAAATAGAAAAATTAGCTGGGTGTTATGCCTAGCAATTGGGGAAGCTGAGGCAGAAAGATCACTTGAGCCCAGGAGTTGGAGGCTGCAGAAAGCTATGATGATGCCACTGCACTCTAGCCTGGGTAACAGAGCAATACTCTGTCTCAAACAAACAAGCAAATAAAAAATACACACACACACGCACACACATATGCTCAACGTAAAAGATGCTTCTCTTATTTTTTATGTCACCCTCCCTTACCCCAGATAGTCAAACAGAATACATGCAGTTCTGTGACTTTTTCATATAACATATCATGGACATGTTTTTTTTTTATTCCGTATAGTAGCTACATAGTATTGCACTGTATGTCTTAGCTATAATTTAGTTTTAAGAAGCAAATGTTACACCATGTATAATTCTTCTATATATGTTTGATTTTTTCCCCCCAAAACACAAGTATTTAGTTATTTTATGGGGTGGTGCCTTTGGCTTAAAGGGGTAGGGTGCTGGCCCAATATGCTGGAGGTTGCGAGTTCAAACCCAGCCCTGGCCAAAACTGCAAAAAAAAAAAAAAAAAAAAAGTTATTTTATGTAAATAGTTTAAAACCCAAACCTGACAGAAAAACAGTGACCTTTCCCCTCTCCTACCCCCAGATCACCGTCAGGAAGCAACTAACAATGACTTCCAGCTCCTTCTTTGGGGATTTCTGTATTTCTACCTTTTTCTTATTTATCTCTTAGGTTGCCTTTTTTTTTGAGACAGAGCCTCAAGCTGTCACCCTGGATAGAGTGCCATGGCATCACAGCTCACAGCAACCTCCAATTCCTGGGCTCAAGCGAGTCTCTTGCCTCTGCCTCCCAAGTAGCTGGGACTACAGGCGTTCGCCACAACGCCCGGCCATTTTTTGGTTGCAGCCGTCATTGTTGTTTGGTGGGCCCTTTGATTGACGAGGTTTTTTTTTTTTTTCCTGAGACAGAGTCTCACACTATGTCGCCCTTGGTAGAGTGCTGTGGCATCACAGCTCACAGCAACCTCCAGCTCTTGGGGTTGTTGTGGTGTTTTTTTCTTTTTGTCTTTTTTTTTTTAACTCTGTACCCTCTTTTCCTCCCTTCCCACTTACTTAATATAATTACATCATACTTTTTTTTTTTTTTTTTTGGTAGAGACAGAATCTCACTTTATTGCCCTCAGTACAGTGCTGTGGCATCACACAGCTCACAGCAACCTCCAACTCTTGGGCTTAGGCGATTCTCTTGCCTCAGCCTCCCGAGTAGCTGGGACTACAGGCGCCACCACAATGCCTGGCTAAGTTTTATTTTATTTATTTATTTATTTTATTTTTTTAGAGATAGAGTCGTACTTTGTCACCCTCAGTAGAGTGCTGTGGTGTCACAGCTCACAGCAACCTCCGGCTCTTGGGCTTAGGCAATTTTCTTGCCTTGGTCTCCCAAGTAGCTGGGACTACAGGCACCCACCACAACGCCCAGCTATACTTTGTTGCAGTTTGGCCGGGCCGTGTTCGAACCCGCCACCCTCCCTATATGGAGCTAGTGCCCTACTCCCTGAGCCACAGGCATCGCCCAGTTGCTTTGTTTTAAAACGTGCTGAGCTTTCACTTAGTAAGTGAGGTCCACAAACCCTCCAGCCGCTCTCTGCAAGTCCTCGCAGTAAGGGAGTGTGCAGAGTCAGGCTTCTGGCTTTCTCCTTCCACGTTTTTCTTCTCTCCTGAGCGTCTGGCTTCCTCACTATTGTGCCGGGGTTTCCCTGAAGGCTTCCTCTAATTTTGGTGGAAGACATGCTGCTCTATTCTATCTGAAAGTGCCTCTGTTCTTTGAATTCATATTTGGCTAGGGATAAGTTGTAGGTTGAAGGAAACTTTGTCCTCAGATGTAAAGGTATTACCTCTACCCCAGGCTTCCAGTCTAGCTGTTGAAAAGTTCCATGTCGTTCTCCTTCCTCATATAATAGATACACCTGTTGGGTTTTTTTTTTTTTCCACCTCCTTTCTGGAATATCTTAGGATTCACTCTTTATTGCCAGTGTTGTGAAATTTCATAGTGAACATCATTTAGCATTTTTAAGTCATGGCACTGAATACTCAAGGTGTGTTTCAATGTCCCGATTTATCTCTTTACATTCAGGAAAATTTCTTTCTTGTTTTTTATGGTTTTGTTTTTGTTTTGTTTTTTTTTTTTGAGACAGAGCCTCAAGCTGTCACCCTGGATAGGTTGCTGTGACATCACAGCTCACAGCAACCTCCAATTCCGGGGCTCAAGTGAGTCTCCTGCCTCCGCCTCCCAAGTAGCTGGGACTACAGGCGCCCGCCACAACGCCCAGCCATTTTTTGGTTGCAGCTGTCATTGTTGTTCAGTGGGCCTGGGCTGGATTCGAACCCACCAGCTCAGGTGTACGTGGCTGACTCCTTAGCCCATTGAGCCACAGGCGCCGAGCCTATGGTTTTGTTTTTTTTTAATATATATATATTTTTGTTGTTGTTTTTTGTAGAGACAGAATCTCACTTTGTCACCTTGGGTAGAGTGCCGTGGCGTCATACAGCTCACAGCAACCTCCAACTCCTGGGCTTAGGTGATTTCCTTGCCTCAGCCTCCTGAGTAGCTGGGACTGCAGGTGCCCACCACAACACCCAGCTATTTTTTTGTTTTGCAGTTTGGCCGGGCCGGGTTTGAACTTGCCACCCTCGGTATCTATGGGGCCGGCGCCCTACTCGCTGAGCCACAGGCACTGCCCTGTTGTTGTTATTTTAAGACAGACTCTCACTCTCTGCCACTCTGGGTAGAGTGCTGTGCTATCATCATAGTTCACAACAACCTCAGACTCCTCAGCTCAGGAGATTCTCCTGCCTCGGCCTCTCAGTAGCAGGGACTAAGAGTGTGAGCCACTATGCCTGGCTAATTTTTCTGGTTATTTTTGGAGCTATGGGTCTTGTTCTTACTCGGGCTGGACTCGAACTCCTGACCTCAAGCATTCCTCCCACTTCAGCCTCCCAGAGTGCTGGAATTGCAAGACCGGACCAGCGCACTTTCTGACTTGAGAGTGATTTGGGATAGCACTTGGAGTCCTACCCGCATTGGAGTTGGAGTGTGTGCTTCTCTGTCTTGTTGGTGTTTGGCGTGACTTTGGGAGAAGAGAAGAACATGTCGTGGCTTTGCCATCTGAAAGTTGCCTAGATCCTCAAAAGCACTTCATCCTCTTGTTTTAGTGACCTACAGAGGTGGGTCATTTTCCCTAGAAAGAGATCTGGGTGAGTGCGGTGAGGAAATAGACTCCTGCCTCCCACACACACTGGCATCCTCCTGCTGGGCACTGCCAGAACTCCACGGGGCCAGGAACTCCCGAGCAGGCAGGGTTTGCAGCTTGGACAACATGGTCTGTGTGTTGTTATGTTTGTCTCATCTGTGGGAGGCCTAGGGCGCTTCCAAATCACTGTTAACTGAAACAGTAGTGTTATATCCCTTAAAGGGATGGAAGAAAAAGGGTTAAAAGGCACAACAGCTTTCGTGGGAAACTCACTTGTATTGCATCAACCTTTAGCTCCTGTTCCTTACGGACCCTAGTTAGCCAGGTGGCTTTGTGGTTCCCTCCTAGCGTGGCAGTGGCAGGCAGTGTCAGCTGACTTTCCAAACACTACAGTTTACTCCCCTGGCTTCCCTCCCCCACCTATCCCTGATGAAATACTGTAATAGGGGGAGGAAGGTCGTGGGCGCCACTTCTGCTGTCATTTTGTTTATGCATTCTGTTAGTTCAAAGGAAGTTTTGTTTTTTTTGAGACAGAGTCTCACTATGTCACCCTCGGTAGAGTGCGATGACATCACAGCTCACAGCAACCTCAAACTCTTGGGCTCAAGTGATTCTCTTGCCTCAGCCTCTCAAGTAGCTGGGACTACTGGCGCCCACCACAATGCCTGGCTATTTTTTTTTAGAGACGAGGGTCTCTCTGGCTCTGGCTGGTCTCGAGCTCCTGAGCTCAAGTGATTCACCTACCTTGGCCTCTCAGAGTGAGACACAGAGGTTCTTTCTTTTCTCTTTTAAGTGCAGTCAATGATTTTTTTTTTTTTTTTTTTGTAGAGACAGAGTCTCACTTTATCGCTCTCGGTAGAGTGCTGTGGCATCACACAGCTCACAGCAACCTCCAACTCCTGGGCTTAGACGATTCTCTTGCCTCAGCCTCCCAAGTAGCTGGGACTACAGGCTCCGGCCACAACGCCCGGCCTATTTTTCTGTTTTTTTTTTTTTTTTTTTGTAAAGAAAGTATCAATTTATCGCCCAAGGTAGAGTGCCGTGGCGTCACACAGCTCACAGCAACCTCCAGCTCTTGGGCTTAAGCGATTCTCTTGCCTCAGCCTCCCTAGTAGCTGGGACTACAGGCGCCCGCCACAGCGCCCGGCCAATTTTTGTTTTGCAGTTCGGCGAGGCCGGGCTTGAACCCGCCACCTTCGGTATATGGGGCCGGCGCCCTACTCGCTGAGCCACAGGAGCTGCCCTATTTTTCTGTTTTGCAGTTCGGCCGAGGCTGGGTTTGAACCCACCATCTTTGGTATATAGGGCCAGTGCCCTACTCGAAGAACCACAGGCGCCACCCCCAGTCAATGATTTTTAAATTGATGGGGCCACTTCCACATATATACCTCCAAAGGAATTGAAACCAGGATCTTTTTTCTTTTTTTCTGTTTTTTGAGACATGAGTCTCACTCTCTTCCCCCAGGCTACAGTGCTGTGGCCTCATATCTCACAGGAACCTCAGCCTTCTGGGTTCAGGCGATTCTCCTGCCTTAGCAGCCTGAATAGCTAAGGATTACAGTCACCCACCATGACACCCAGCTAATACTTCTGTTTTTAGTAAAGACAGGGTCTTGCTCTTGTTCAAGCTGATCTCAAACCCCTGAGCTCAAGCAGTCCCCCTCCAATCTCGGCCTCCCAGAGTGCTGGGATTACAGGCATGAGCCACCTGATTTGGCCTCAAATCAGAATCTTGAAGAGGTCCTTGTATATCCATGTTCATAGCAGCATTATCCCCGGAAGCCAAAAGCTAGAAGCAATCCTCCCGTGTACACTCAGATGAATGGGTAAACTATAAGTGGCATCCACATGCAGTGAAATATCAGTCAACCTCAAAAAGGAAGGAAATTCTGATGCATGCTAAAGAAAACACATGAGCCTGGAGGGCATTGCACCAAGAGAGATGAGCCAGTTACAGAAAGACAGAGAAACCTCCCTAAGGTGGACCACCCAGGGGGCTGCAACAAACTGGTCAACACATGGAGGTGGTCCACATGAGGAACTAGGCCTACAGTACTGATACGTACATGTGGTATATGTCCTGTCTATGAAAATTAGATCTGGCTTGGCGCCTGTGGCTCAACGGGCTAAGGCGCCAGCCACATACACCTGAGCTGACGGGTTCAAATCCAGCCTGAGCCCGCCAAACAACAATGACGGCTACAACCAAAAAATGGCCGGGCATTGTGGCAAGCGCCTGTAGTCCCAGCTACTTGGGAGGCAAAGGCAGGAGACTCGCTTGAGCCCAGGAATTGGAGGTTGCTGTGAGCTGTGATGCCATGGCACTCTACCCAGGGTGACAACTTGAGGCTCTGTCTCAAAAAAAAAGAAAGAAAATTAGATCCACTGGCTTGGCACCTGTAGCTCAGTGGCTAGGGCACCAGCACATACACCGGAGCTGATAAATTCAAATCCAGCCTGGTCCTGCCAAAGAACAATGACAACTACTACAACAACAAGAAAAAAAATATCTGGGCGTTGTGGCAGGCACCTGTGTCTCAGCTACTTGGGAGACTGAGGCAGGAGGATCACTTGAGCCCAAGAGTCTGAGGTTGTTGTGAGCTGTGATGCCACGTCACTCTACCACGGGTGCAGAGTCAGACTCTGTCTCAAATAAATCACTGGAGGCTAGTGACCTTTGAAGAGGTTCTCTGGGAAGATGCTACCTCTGGTTCTTTCTTTTTTTCCATTTTATTAGTTTTTGTTTTGGCTAGGCTAGGTTTGACCTGCCACCTCCGGTATATGGGGCCAGTGCTCTACTGCTTTGAGCCACAGGCACCGCCCCATTTTATCAGGTTTTTGTTGTTGTTGTTTGTTTGTTGCAGTTTTTGGCTGGGGCTGGGCTTGAACCCGCCACCTCCAGCATATGGGGCTGGTGCTCTACTCCTTTGAGCCACAGGTGCCACCCCCCATTTTATTAGTTTTTAATGAAAGTTATACATGGCTCGGCACCTGTAGCTCAGAGGCTAGGGCACCCCCCACATACATCAGAGCTGGAGGTCTGAACCCAGCCCAGGCCTGCCAAACAATGAAAACAGCAAAAAAAAAAAAAAAAAGAAGAAGAAGAAAGAAAGTTATACATGTATAAGGTTATTCCCACGTCTTCTCAATTCTTTCTTCCTTGTATTTGCCCATTTCCTTTCCTCCTTGGCAAGATTTGGCTTTTCATTCCAGGCTCTTTTGCAGTCTTTAGCCTAGTGACTGATGACTACCTGCTGTGGCGAATGCCCACAGGGACAGTGGGGCCATTAGCCTCTTCCTGCTGTGCCCTTTCAGATGACATATTTCTTCCTGTAAACCTGGACTCCTTTGCCCATCTGCTGACCTTTATGGTGTCCTCACACAACCTGAACCTCATTGTCCTCTCGGATGGGCATGGATCAGACGTTGTTGTCTCTCAGCTCTTTGGGAAGAGAGGGAGTCAGGAGCCTCCTGTAATGCGCCCTGTGGGGTTCTGGCTTCGTCGGAAGTTGCAGAGGGATGGAACTTCATTATGGCCACCACGCTACCACAATGGCCACAAAAGAGAAGAGCCTCAGGTTCTGAACCTCTTACTCTTAGGGTGCACTCAAACAGGATCAGTCCCCTACCCTGTGGTAATAAACCAAACTTGAGGGATGCAAGAAGAACAGGGGAGACGTTTGCTGAGTTTTGTTTTGTTTTGAAGATAGGGTCTCCTTCTGTCACCTGTGCTAGAGTACAGTCTCACAAACAGCTAATATTTCACAATCGTATAGCTCACAGTGACCCCAACTCCTGAGCCAAGTGATCCTAATACTTGGCCTCCCAAAGCCACTGGTCAAGCCCTCCAGTCTTGAAGGAACAACAGAGGGCCTAGCGAGATGGCTCATGCCTGGAAGGCTGAGGATACGAGGATCCCTTGAGCTCAAGAGTTTGAGGCCTGCCTAAGCAAGAGCAAGATACCATCTCTACTAAAAATAGAAATATTAGGTTTGGTGTCCGTAGCACAGTGGTTACAACATCAGCCACATACACCAAGGTTAACGGTTCCAACCCAGCCCCGGCCAGCTAAACAAGAATAACAACTCCAGCTCGGCGCCTGTAGCTCAAGCAGCTAAGGTATCAGCCACAAACACCAGAGCTGGCAGTTTTGAATCCAGCTCTAGCCTGCCAAACAACAGTGACAACTACAACCAAAAAATAGCCAGGCGTTGTGGCGGGCGCCTGTAGTCCCAGCCACTCGGGAGGCTGAGGCAAGAGAATCACTTAAGCCCAAGAGTTTGAGGTTGCTGTGAGCTGTAATGCCATGGCACTCTACCGAGGGCAACATAGTGAGACTCTGTCTTAAAAAAAAAAAAAAGTAGGACGGCTCCTGTGGCTCAGCGAGTAGGGCGCCGGCCCCATATACCGAAGGTGGCCAGTTCAAGCCCGGCCTCGGCTGAACTGCAAAAAACAAAAAAAATAGCCGGGCGCCTGTAGTCCCAGCTACTCGGGAGGCTGAGGCAAGAGAATCGCTTAAGCCCAGGAGCTGGAGGTTGCTGTGAGCAGTGTGACGCCACGGCACTCTACCCAGGGCGATAAAGTGAGACTCTGTCTCTACAAAAAAATATAAAAAATAAAAATAAAAATAAAAAGCTTCTGCACAGCCAAGAACATAGTAACTATAGCAAGCAGACAGCCCTCAGAATGGGAGAAAATATTTGCAGGTTATGCCTCCGACAAAGGTTTAATTACCAGAATCCACAGAGAACTCAAACGTATTAGCAAGAAAAGAACAAGTGATCCCATCTCAGGGTGGGAAAAGGACTTGAAGAGAAACTTCTCTAAAGAAGACAGGTGCATGGCCTAGGGACACATGAAAAAATGCTCACCATCCTTAATCATCAGAGAAATGCAAATCAAAAGTCCTTTTTTTTTTTTTTTTTTTGAGACAGAGTCTCAAGCTGTCATCCTGGATAGAGTGCTGTGGCATTGCAGCTCACAGCAACCTCCAATTCCTGGGCTCAAGCGAGTCTCCTGCCTCAGCCTCCCAAGTAGCTGGGACTACAGGCGCCCGCCACAACGCCCGGCCATTTTTTTTTTTTTTTGGTTGCAGCCGTCATTGTTGTTTGGTGGGCCCGGGAGCTGGATTCGAACCCGCGAGCTCAGGTGTACATGGCTGGCGCCTTAGCCCGTTGAGCCACAGGCGCCGAGCCCAAATCAAAACTACTTTGAGATATAATCTAACTCCAGTAAGATTAGCCCACATGACAAAATCCCAAAACCAGAGATGCTGGCGTGGACGTGGAGAAAAGGGAATACTTCTACACTGCTGGTGGGAATGCACACTAATATGTTCCTTTTGGAAGGATGTATGGAGAATACTTAGCGTTCTAAAAATTGACCTGCCAATCAATCCTATAATTCCTTTACTAGGTATATACCCAGAAGACCAAAAATCACATTAAAACAAAGACATCTGAACCAGAATATTTATTACAGCCCAATTCATAATTGCTAAGTCATGGGAAAAGCCCAAGTGCCCATCAACCCACAAAGGGATTAATAAATTGTGGTACAGGCTCGGCTCCTGCGGCTCAACAGGCTAAGGCACCAGCCACGTACACCTGAGCTAGCAGGTTCGATTCCAGCCCAGGCCCGCCAAACAACAATGATTGCTGCAACCAAAAAATGGCTGGGTGTTGTGGCGGGTGCCTGTAGTCCCAGGTATTTGGGAGGCAGAGGCAAGAGACTCGCTTGAGGCCAGGAGTTAGAGGTTGCTGTGAGCTGTGATGCCACAGCACTCTGTCCAGGGTGACAGCTTGAGGCTCTGTCTCAAACAAATAAATAAATAAATTGTGGTACATGTATACCATGAAATATTATGCAACCTTAAAGAAAGAAGGAGACTTTACCTCTTTCATTTTTACATGGATGGAGCTGTAACATATTCTTCTTAGCAAAGTATCTCAAGAATGGAAGAAAAAGTATCCAATGTACTCAGCCCTACTATGAAGCTAATTTATAGCTTTCATATGAAGATTATAACCCAACTATAGCACAAGAATATGGGGAAAGGGGACAGGGAGGGGAGGGGTGAAGGGAGGTAGGGGTATAGGGAGGGTAATTGGTGGGGCCACACCTACAGTGCACCTTATATGCATACAGGCAAAACTTACTAAATGCAGAATACAAATGTCTTCATACAATAACTAGGAAAATGCCATGAAGTCTATGTTAAACAGTTTGATGAAAATATTTCAGATTGTATATGAAACCAGCACATTATACCCCTTGATTGCACTAATGTACATAGCTATGACTTAATAAACAATAAATTAATTAATTAATTAATAGTAGAGTGACACAAAATCAAATGAGAGCTTGAAAAAGACTGTGAAAATTAGGTGGAGGCATAGACAACGTTTAGGCTATGATGCTATGAGAAAAACCAGTCTGTAAAGTCTATGTTCATTTCAGATACAACTATGTAAAAATGAGTATGGATTTGGACATCCAAAAGTAATGCTGCTGTATTAGAGAGCTTGTGAATGATTTTTTTGTTCCTTTGTTTGAAAAGTTTTCCTTTAATGTAATAATAATGTTGTTTTATTCCAATAAAAATATGACATACTTTTTAACCTAGTTCTTTATTCCCAAAAGTTTATACTTCCCAGTGTTTATTAAACTAATCCTTGAAATTTGAGCCTCAGCTGTATGTCAGAGTTTTCAGAATCAGCTACCTCAAGGGCAAAAGTCTAAAATGTTTTGTCTTGAATATATTTTTCAACTCAATTTATCCTTGAACCAATCATTCCACCTGATTAAAGGCAGGGTTATTTAAAGGACAGGAAGAAGCATTGCTAGTGATGGGTGTGTATTTAACCTAATATTCTCCTGGCTATTTGCCTCTGTCTCCTTTTCTTGTTGCTACTACAATTCAACTAACAGTTTAGGGCTATTTACAAAGTTAATAAAAAAAGATGATACAGGAGTGCCAATTAATCTCTAGGACCTGTGATGGGCTTTGGCAATAATATATCTTTGTGTGATGCTGACCGCTTAAAGCCTATTAACAGGATGCCACATAGACCAAGAGTGTTTCACTTGGAAAGAAATACATAAGTCATTGCTTTCAGCATATGTTCATCCACACAGTATAAAAGTGCTACAAACATACCCCAATTTCTCCTGAACCCATTTGAACTCTAACCAGCCATCTGCTTCTCCCCTACATCCAGTTCTTGGACCACACCAGCTCAGCTGAAATGAAAACTAACACAATCTTTTTTGGTCAAACAAGCTGGAAAGATAATAGAGGTGGCTGTGGTTTCTTGCCTGAACAAGGAGAAACTTCAGACTTTTTCTAGCTTTCATCTTGGTTATATAACTGCTGTTCTGCTTCTGAACAAGGCTAGTGCCCAGCTGCAGCAGCAAATCCTCCCTGCCAAGGCTGAGGAAGAGTTCAGGATAAATAACATCCCAAGAGATTCAGCATGTGCTAGACCCTGATGCTGGAGATTGGCTGTCCTTTCCTGTAATCCTTTCTCTATCAAAGGAAATGCCAAGGTGTCTCTTTAATTAGCAAGTGCTTTTGTGTACAACCTGAGCAAAATCTCCATTATACATAGAGAATTTACCATAAATAAATTAGTTTTTGCATAATCTATGCATTATTGAATGTAATTCAGTAATTGGGGGAAAAATATGATCAAACCAGGCTAATCAGAAATTGGCTTTTTTGAAAGAAGAAAAAAATATTCTAGGGTGCATGAAGCTTGCAGGGAAGGTCAGAAGAACTTCTAGGTCAGAAATGCTGCAACTTGTATGCAAAATATCTGCAAAGCCCTTTGTGTACTTCCCCAAAACACAGTGCTGACACATCACATAGTTGACATAATTAGCTGCTTGAAAAAGAATCTTACCATTGCCTTGAAGTGGATTTTCATAAAATTCTCTATTTGACTAGGGCTAGTCATCCTTAGCGCAACTATGAAGTCAATAATTTGGCTTTCACATTTCCAGTCTCTCCCTTTTTTACCAACTCAGTGCCTGCCACTCCCACTTCAAACAGGCAGTACTCCTGTTCTCTATCCTTCTTTTCTGCTAAGAAATCCTACTCTCAAAAAGGATCTAACAGCTCTGTGTAACTATGACCATGGCCCCAGGTGGGAAGTTTGGGAGAGTCAAAGACGGAATACAAAATGAAAAATTGTCTCCTAAAATATTTTTTAGTCATCTGCAGAAAGGCAGGAAAAGTGATACAGTTTTAGAAATGTGACCCCTGAAATCCTGCCCTTTGGGCCTTTACTTTTCTGGCTGGAGCAGATTTTAAGGCCCAAGCTAATTCTTCAGTCACAAAACCACGAGATCCCCAAACAAATTGTTTCAGCAGTGTTTCATCACTCACTTCCTTTTGGGTGAGCCTCAAGCTCTGATGGAATTCTGGAAAATCCTGGTTGAGTGCCCCTTGGGTTCACCAGTTTAAAACTATTACATTGGTTACAACTTGGGTATAACTTTGGCCAATAAATTGTCCCTATTATAAAGAATCTAACTCTAAACTTAAATTCCAGGCAGGGTCCCATAAAAATTGATTGCATGGCTTTGAAAATATATTCTCTCTGGAAATGCACAAGAAGGTAAAATAATCACTGACAAGGTGGGACTTAGTTGAGGTGAAGAGCAGACCTCTAGACAGGTTTCACTGTGATCACAAGTTTCCAACAAGTCTAAAGTAGTTTACTAAAAAACAAAACAAAACAAAACAGGAATATTCCATCCTCAACTCTCACATAGGAAAGAAACTTTTCATGGTCACGTTTCTGTCCCAGAACCGCAAGCTCTTCCAAATGCATCACATCCTTGCACTGTGAAGGCCAATAAGAGTTAAAATGAGATTCCTTTAAGGTCCCACGAGGGTCTAATCCTGCCAAGTGTTTCCAGTGGAAAGTTTCAGATGTTTCTATTTCTGATCTAATACCCTCTGCCCTCCTTTTTGTTCACTTCATGCACTTCTTTGCTTTTAGTTCTGGATGGAATGAAAATCTGGAGGATCTCTTCTTGCCCACCTCTAGATCTACAAGAGGGATAGTGGCAAAAAGTGAGGGCTTTACTTATGGTTACTTATGTGGGCCTTCATCATCTTACAAACTGTTTTCTCTCTGTCTCATCTCTGTTCCTGGAAGGTAATTTGCCCCCAAAACATCTGCCACCATTTATATTCCCATTTCTCTAGGTGCTTTCAAGATTTCTCCCTCTCAAGATTTCAGCTTCTTTGTCCTCCCATCAGCCTTCAGGAAAATTCTGCTATTCCAGGATTACAGACCTTCCTATAACTCATTTCTTTTTACCAGTATCTTCAACACCAATGATGGTTGCTCCTCTACCTTTGCTCAGGGATTTCCATAATCCTGAAGGATAGAAAAAGTACAAATAAAATTAAATAGTTAATGTTTGGGGGGATACCTATTTAGTCTGAACCATTTCTATAAGAAAAAGTTGCTTTTCAGAGGAGAGGTCAAAGGTCTTCACTTTTTGGCCTGTAAGAGCCCCAAATCCCCCAAAATAAAATAAAATTTTTAAAAAGAACTCCATATCCCACATGGAATGGCAAATACAAGTGAGGAACTCAGATCACTAAAGAGCTTGGCTCACTGATTTCTGTAAATGCTCTCTGTGCATGCTCCATGACCTCAGTGATATGAATACTCTCCTTTAAAGCAATGTCTTGACTGAGATCTCCAGGGAAGGCCAATGTTGACATGTTTTGAGAAAGTTAGTGAGAAGTAGTGATAAGCACTTGTCAGTTCCCTGCTGTGCTTATGCCATCTGCTCTCCTGAGTTTGAGAAAGAATCCACAGGCTTATGACATCCTGTCCAGGGTATTGCTTTTCCTCATCAGAGAGCAAAGAGAACCTTCCTCTCCAAGTGCCATTCCCTCCTGAGGCTGAGATGTGTCATTGTTCACCCTCCCCAGGCAACACTGTTCAAGAAGACTTCATCTGGAAATTAGTTTCCTTTTGATGTATCCAGATATGTTCACACACATTGGCAGAAATGAATCACACACTTTCTAACTACTACTGTGTCCTAAATAAAAAATCTAGACTAGAACTTGCTGTGGGGCTAATTAGAGACACTAGTCATGTGATCTCTCCTTACTCGAAACTGCCTAATAGGAGTCATTTCCTTGCTGGAGGGTGATTTAGTGTTCAGAATCTGTCTCACAATTACTCAAGCATATGAACAGTAGGGCAAAAGTGCTGTGCATCAGAATTCCCTAGTGACATAGTGCATGAGTTTGCCATTCAGAAACAGCCAGGAATCGCGTCTTCTTTCTCACTCTCAATCAACCAGCAGAGGAAGTGGGATTAGTAGAACTAAGGAGAAAGGCTCTTATGTAACGCCTTTGGTGACATAGGAAAATATCTGCAGAAGGAATTTTAAAAGTCAAAGATACCAAAGTAAGCGAAATAAAAGTTCAAATATAAAATGTCACTCAGAATACATCCTGTAGGAAATTGAAGTGATCTTACTGCACATACCTAGTGGTATATGAAATTCATAGATGAAGAGGCAATTATAGTACTAAAAGAAAGATAGTGGCTGAAGAGGGGAGTGTTTTGGAAAATGGTAAATACTCATAAGGAAGGAACTTCTCTTGTCAGGACACTACCAATCTTCATATTGATAAATCCAATGGAAACCTTTCTGTCCTTTTACTTAACAGATCAAAAATATTTAATATCTTAAACATGCCCTACTTATTGATATGCTCTATTTGCTAGGCTTGCATGACACTATACTCTGCTGGTTATTCCTTATCAGTCTCCTTTGCTGAGCCCTATTCTTCTTGTTCTCTAAATGTGATAGAGCACCAGAGCTTAATTCTGGACCCTCTTCTCTTGAGAGGAAGTAATAGCATAGTAGTTAAGAAAATGGACTTGGAAGCCAAACTGCCTGGTTTTGAATCTTATATGCTCATTAGTATGAAATTGGATAATTTGCCTAAATCTATTAGGGTCTCAAATTCCTCATTTATAAAGTAAGGATAATAATAGCACCTACCTCATAAGATTATTGCTAATATTAAAAAAGTTAAAATATAAAGCACTTAGAATAATACCTAATATACAATAAGCACTATCTACATGTTTGTTACTGTCATTATAATTGCATGCATATCATTACTATTTTCATTATTGTTATTGTTGTTATTCTCTTCTCTATCTATACTCTTGTTTAGGTAATCTCATTCATTCTCATAATCTTGAATACCATTTATAGGCAAATGCCTCCTAAATTGTTATTTCCCAACTATGAGCTCTTATTTGACTTTTGTAGTAGTCAGAGTTCTTCAGAGAAAGACAGCCAATAGGTGATAGATAGATGATTGATTGATAGATGGATGGATGGATGGATGGATGGATGGATGGATGGATAGATAGATAGATAGATAAAGGGATTTATTATGGGGATTGGTTCAAGTAATTATGGATGCTGAGATGTCCCCCCATTAGTCATCTACAATCTGGAGAACTAGGAATTCTAGTGGTATAATGCAGTCTTAGTCTGAAGGGCTGAGTACCTGGAGAGTCAATGTTGTAACTCCAATTCTGAGGATAAAGGCCTGAGAACTGAATGGCTACTGGTGTAACTCAGAATCTAAAGACCCCAGAACCAGGAGCTCTGCTATCCAAAGACAAGAGATGAATGTGACAACTCCAGAAAAAAAGAGCAATTTTGGCCTTCTGTCTTTTTACTCTATCTGGGCCCTCAGTGGGTTGGATAATGCCCACTAGTATTGAGTAAGGGTGGATCCTCTTTACTCAAGGTACTGATTCAAATGCTAATCTCTTCTAGAAACACCCTAACCAACATGCTTAGAAATAATGTTCCACCAGCGATTTGGGCAACTCTTAACACAGTCAAGCTGACACATAAAATTAACCATCACGACTTCCAAATTCATGTATCCAAATGTCTATTTGATAACTCCTCTGATATGTAGTAGACATTTCAAGCTTAACATGTCTTAAAAGTAACTCTTGTTTTTCTCCAAAGTCTGTTTCTTTCCCAGCCAACCCTATTTCAATAGATATAACACCATCCACTCAGTGGTTCAAGCCCAAAGCTAGAAATAATTCTTGAGTCCTTCATTTTTACCATTGCCAATATCCAATCAGTTAGTCAGTTATGAAAGATTTACCTCTAAAATATATCTCAAATATGACTATTTTTTTTCCATTGCTGCTACCCTAGTCCCACCTACTGTAATTTCTCCTCTGGACTACTTCAATAAGATGTCAACTGGCTTCCCTCCTATTCTTCCTTCTTAAAATCCGCATACCACACAATAGCCAAAGTGGACTGTTAAAAATATGAATCACGCTATGCCATTCCTTCTTAAAACCCTGCTAAAGTTTTAGATTAATTCAAAATCCTTAACATGAGCTGGCTTTTTCCTCTCTCTCCAAGCTCTATTTTCACTCCTCTCCTCCTCATTCAGCAGGTATCAGTTATCCTAACCTCATTTGTCTCCATCAAATACTTTGATATCTTTCTAAACTCAAGGCCCTTAAATTGACTATTCTCTCTTTCTGGAATAATCATCCCATGGCTTTTCATGTGGATGATTCCTCCTCCTTCTCTAAGCCTCAAGGTCAGCACTGCTTCTTGGAGAATTCCTAACCATCCAATCTAAATAAAGTAACCCTAAGAGTGGATAGAAATGGTGGACTAGAAACAGTGTCTTTATAGATGTACATGGTGATATTGGAGCTAAAAGACTCCAGGCAACACTAGCTTGTGGGATCTACCCAGAAACATCCCTTCAGGGGCACAGGGAGGCATCCGGACACTTCAGGACCCCAAGACAAGGACAAAAGCAGTGAAGAAGCCGCAAGTACTTGCAGTTAGGTGGAGGCCAATGGTGCAGCCATGGGTGGGGCTGGAACAGTTTGCAGACAGAGAAGGCTTGCCTTGTGGGGGTTTTTTTGGACCTGGGCATTTGGTTGAGTTACATTGGGAGAGCTTAGGTGAGTGAGCTAGTGATTTTGAACAGTGCCCAGGGGCCGGGACTGAGCCACCCAGATGAACCGGAGCTCTCATTGTTCAGCTGCAGGCCCAGCACAGCCGTTATGGAAAGGCTGGCTTGTAGCCTTGCCCTATAGAGTCCTAGTACGAGGCCAGTTCCAGCATGCTTGATAAGTGGGGCAGCCTCTCCTGGGAAGATTGGAGCAACACACGCTTTCCTGGGAAAGCCACTGCATAGGCAAGGGACATGGTTTAGAAAGGTAAAGGTGTGTCTATTAAGCAGGCCAAGAAGAGCTTCAGGCTCCCAATCCTCTGAGGTTTGAGGGCAAAGAAGTAAGGGAGACAGGACACAGTCTCCTCAGCAAGGCAGAGGCTTCCAATCTCCATCTTATACAGTTGTATCCGCATGGTGATCAGATCTCACACCTCAGAAGATCAACTATTACCCAATTAATATACAGCATTATACAAATTCAATATCTTTTCTTTAAAACATTTTTTCAACTTTTTCCCCCCAGATTTTTCTTTTGTTTCTTTTTTTCTTGTGTAATTGTAATTTTTCATTGTTTACTTCTTTAATAATAAGAGCTTCATTTTTGCTAGTTTTTCTGCCCTGTTATTCTTCGCCCCCACAATTGTACCCCTTAAGGTTTTTTTGCTTGTTTTACTTTGATTTGTAGTATTTTTGTTTTTCTTCTCTATTTCGTAGAAGTAGGGTCTTGTGTCTGCTCAGGCTGGCAAAGAGCTCCAGACCTCGAGGGATTCACCCAACCTAGCCCCCCAGAGGTTGATATTTGTGGGTGTGGGTCAAGCACCCTACTGTACACCAGTATTACTCCTGTCTCTCTTTCTGTTCCTTTCTTCTTTTTGTGAATCTTCCCATTTACTCACCCCTACCTTCCTTTCTCTTTTCTCCTTTTTACTTGTTGTTCTTTCTTGCTCATCACTCTTCTCTTCCTTTTAGTCCTATACCAAAAGGACACTTCAACTTCTCAGATGAAAGGCACATTAACTTAAAGAGCAGCAGGAAGTGAAAGGAAAAAAGAAAGGCAAGGAAACAGACAAAAAGAAAACACTCATGAGGAAGAAACAGCAGAGAAATATTAGCATCATGAAAAACCAGAACAGAGCAATTCCCTCACCCCAGGGATCATGAGGTAGCTACTGAAGAGGATTCCACCTATAAAAAAATGTTAGAAATGACAGAAAGGGAATTTAAAATATGAATGGTAAAAATAATGAAGGCATTTGCTGAGAAAGTGGGAAATAACCAAAAGGAAATCCAAAAAGAGAATTAAATAAGAGATGAATGATATGAAGTGCATAGAAAGGATATAGTGGAGTTGAGGAATTGAAGCAGTCAATCAGGGAACTTAAAGATGCAGTAGAAAGTATCAAGAACAGACCATGTAGAAGAAAGACTTTCAGAGGTAAAGGATAAAGATCTTGAGATAACATAGGCAGTTAAATAGAAAGAAAGAGAAAGCAGAACATTCACTCAGATAATTATGGGACTTCAAGAACAATTCAAACAAGAATTATAGGTGTCCCAGAAGAAGAAGAAGAATTCTCCTAAGGAATGAAAGCCCTACTAGAGGATATCACAAATGAAAATTTCCAAAACATCCCCAAAGATTCTGATACACTCCTTTCAGAGGGATTTTGAACCCTGGGTCATCTGAACTCAAACAGAGCTTCTCCAACACAAATTGTCCTGAACCAGTACAAAGTCAAGACGAAAGAGAAGATTCTGCAAGCCATAAGGAGTAAGCACCAATTGACCCATAGAGGCAAATCCATTAGGGTAACCACAGACTTCTCAAGTGAAATTTTAGCCAGAAGGGCTAAAGCCAGAAGAGAATGGTCATCTACCTTTAACCTACTTAAACAAAATATTTGCCAGCCCAGAATTCTATATCCTGCAAAACTAAGCTTTAAAATTGATAGATAAATCGAATCTTTTGCTGATATGCAAACACCGAGGAACTTTGCCACAATAAGACCAGCTCTACAGGAAATACTTAGACCTATTCTCCACACTGACCATCACAATGGACCACCAGCAAACTAAATACCCAGAAACTAAAGAATAAAATCTGGCTTTCAAAATAATGCAAAAGATAAAACTAAGCAATGGGCATTCACAAAATAAGATGAACAGAACTCCACCACACTTATTAATTTTCTCAATAAATGTTAATGGTTTGAATTCCCAACTGAAGAGGCCTAGGCTGGCAGATTGAGTAAAAAAGCACAAGCCATCCATTTGGTCCATGTAGGAGACATACATAGCCTTGAAGGATAAACTAAAACTAAGCATTAAGTAATAGAAAAATTGTCCAGGCAAATAGAAATCAGAAGAAAGAAGGGGGTTACAAACTTATTTTTAGATAAAAGTGGATTTAAAGCAACTAAACTCAAAACAGACAAAGATGGACACTTCATAGTGCTCAAGGGAACAATACAACAAGAGGACATTTTAATTCTAAATATTTATGCACCCAACGTAAATGCACCCAGATTCTTGAAAGACCTTAATTAGTCTGAGCAACACAATACCCTATAACACCATAACAACAAGGGACTTTAACATTCCTCTTACAGAGCTGGACAGATCATCTAAACAGAAAATAAACAAAGATGCAAGGGACTTAAATGTAACCCTAAAACAACTGTGCTTAATAGACAAATACAGAACACTCCATCCCAAAACTATAGAACATTCTCCAAAATAGATCATATCCGAGGACACAAATCAAACCTCAACAAAATCACAAGAATTGAAATTGTATCCTTGGTCTTCTCAGACCAAGAGGCAATAAAGGTGGAACCCAACTCTAACAAAAATTGTCATCCCTAAATAAAGGCATGGAAATTAAACAATCTTATGCTGACTGACAGTTGGGTCAAGGACAAGATAAGAAAAGGATATTTTTAACTTCCTTGAACATAAAAGCAGTGAAGACAGAAACTACCAAAACCTGTGGGACACTGCAAAAGCAGTCCTAAGAGGGAAATGTATTACATTAGACACCTACATCTGAAAAACAGAATGACAGAACATCAACAACCTAATTAACCATCTTAAAGAAATGGAAAAGGAAGAGTAGTCCAATCCCAAACCTAACAAGAAAAGCAATAGCCAAAATTAAACCAGAAATAAATGAAATTAAAATTTTTTTAAATCATTCACAAAATTAATGAAACAAAAGTCGGTTCTTTGAAAAGATAAATAAAATCAATAAACTGTTGCTCTGATTAACCAGAAATAGAAAAGTAAAATCTTTAATCCCCTCAATCAGAAATGAAAAAAAGGGAAATAACAATTTATGCCACGGAAATAAAAGAGATTATTTCTGACTACTACCAAAGACTCTATGCCCAGAAATTTCACAATGTGGATGAAATGGACCAATACCTTGGATCACACCATATTACTAGACTTAACCAGGAAAAAATAGATCTCTTGAACAGACCAATATCAAGCAGTGAGATTACAGAAACAATAAAAAAGCTTCCAACCAAAAAAATCCCGAGACTATATGACTTCACATCAGAATTCTATCAAACCTTCAAAGATGAGTTTGCACCTATATTGCAGAACCAATTTAAAAATATTGAGAAGGGAGGGATCTTCCCCAACAGGGTCTGTGAAGCAAACATCACCTTGGTTCCAAAACCAGGGAAGGACACAAACAAAAAGGGGAACTACAGACCAATTTCACTAATGAATATTGATGCAAAAATATTCAACAAAATCTTAGCTAATAGAGTGCAGCTACACATTAAAATAATTATACATCATGATCAAGTAGGCTTCATCCAAGGGTGGGTTAACATATGAAAATCCATAAATGTAATACATTATACCAATAAAAGCAAAAACAAAGACCATATGATCCTCTCAATACATGTAGAAAAAGCATTTCACAAAATCCATCATCCTTTTCTAACACTTAAGTAAATAGGCATACGTGGCACATTTCTTAAGCTCATTGAAGCCAACTATGACAAATTGACAGCTAACATCATATTGAATGGAGTAAAACTGAAAGCTTTTCCACTTAGAACTGGAACAAAGTTTGGAGAACCCTCAAAGAACTCAAACTAGACCTCCCATTTGATCCTGCAATCCAATCACTGGGTATCTACCCAAAAGAAAAAAAAAATACTTTTACTGTAAGGGCACTTGCACTAGACAGTCTATCAGCTAGTGAAATGTATGGGTTGAGTTTCAGTCTTTTACATGTGGTTATCCAGTTCTCTGAGCAACAGTCTATCTAGACAGCTCAATTCATAATCACCAAAATGTGGAAACAGCCTAAATGCACACCAACCCAGGAATGGATTAACCAGCTGTGGTATATGAATACCATAGAATGCTATTCACTCATTAAAAAAGATGGAGACATTACATCTTTTGTATTAACCTGGATGGAAGTGGAATACATTATTCTTAGTAAAGCATCACAAGAATGGAGGATCAAGAATCCTATGTACTCAATTCTGATATGAGGACAATTAATGACCTAGTACACGTGAGGATGGGGGAAGGGGAGAGTAGAGAGAGGGAAGGAGGGAAGGGGGGGGTCACAGTGTGTGGCACACCTTTTAGGGGTGGAACACAATTAAAAGAGGGTCTTTATCTAACAAATGCGAACAGTGTAACCTGGCACTTTGTAACCTCAATGAATTCCCAACAATTAAAAAAAAAAAAACCTAAACAGACCTTCAAGAACAACAACAACAAAAGAACTAGAACCAGACAAGGATGTCCACTGACACAACTACTATTCAGCATTGTGCTGGAAGTTCTAGCCAAAGAAATCGGGCAAGAGAAGGATATGAAGGGCATCCAAATGGGGGCAGAGCAGGTAAAACTCTCTCTTTTCTGATAAGATCTCATACTTAGAAAACCCCAGAGACTCAACCACATTATTAATGGAAGTGATCAGGAAATACAGTAATGTCCCAGTGTACATCGACAAATCAGTATCCTTTGTATATGCCAATAACAGCCAAGCTGAGAAGCAAATCACAGACACCATTCCCTTCACAGTAGCTTCAAAGAAAATGAAATACTTAGGAATATACTTAACAAAAGAGGTAAAAGACCTTTTCAAAGAGAGTTATGAAACCATAAGGAAAGAAATTGCATAAGACATTAACAAAAAGAAGACCATACCATGGCCTTGGCTGGAAAGAATCAACATTGTCAAAATGTCTATTCTACCCAAAGCAATCTATAGATTCAATGCAATCTCCATTAAAGTATCAACATCATATTTTGAGTACTTTGTTTTGTATGGAACTAGGGAAAAACGCATAGAGCTAAGGCTATTCTTAGTAATAAAAACAAAGCTGGAGGTATCACCCTACCAGATTTCAAGCTATATTACAAATCCACAGTAATCAAAACAGCATGGTATTGGTACAAAAATAGAGACATAGACATGTGGAACAGAATAGAAAATCAAGAGTTGAAACCAGTCTCTACTTGCAATTCAGTCTTTGAGAAACTGAACAAAAGCATAAAGTGGGGAAAAGAAGCCCTATTCAACTAATGTTGCTCAGAGAACTGGATAACCACATGAAAAGACTGAAACTCAACCCACACATTTCACCAATAACAAAAATTGACTCAAGATGAATAAAAGACTTAAATCTAAGACATTAAACAATAAAAATCTTAGAAGAAAGGGTGGGGAAAAACTCTTTACAATTTTAGGCAGGGGAAGGATTTTATGACAAAAACTTCAGCAGCCATCACAACAGCAAAAATTAACAAATGGAGCTTAAGCTGCTGCACAGCGAAGGACATAACAAGTAAAGCAAAAAGACAACTTTCAGAATTAGAAAAGATATATGCATGGTATGAATCTGACAAAGGGTTGATAACTAAAATCTACAGAGAACTAAAATTAATCAACAAAAAAAGAGTAAACAATTCCATCTACCACTGGACAGGAAATATGAACAAAACCTCTGCTGAAGACAGATGAATGGCTAACAAACATTTGAAAAAATGCTCACCTTCCCTGATCATCAGAGAAATACAAATCAAAACTACCTTGAGATATCACCTATATCCAGGGAGAATAGCCCACATCACAAACTCTCAAAGCTGTAGATGCTGGCATGGATGTTGAGAGAGGGAAGACTTTTACACTGCTGATGGGACTGGGAACTAATACAGCCTTTTTGGAAGGAAGTATGGAGAATCCTCAAAGAACTCAAGCTAGACCTCCCATTTGATCCTGCAATCCTATTACTAGGCATCTACCCAGAAGAAAAAAATCATTTTTATCATAAGTACATTTGCACTAGACTGTTTATTGCAGCTCAATTTACAATCACCAGAATTTTCAACAAACTAAATGCCCACCAACCCAGGAATGGATTAACAAGCTGTGGTATATGTATACCATGGAACACTATGCAGCCATTAAAAATGTGGAGATTTTACATCTTTTGTATTAACATGGATATGGAGTTAGAACACATTCTTAGTAAAGCATCATGAGAATGGAGAAGCAAGAATCCAATGTACTCAAATTCTAATATGAAGGCAGTAGATGATCTAATACATCTACTTGTAGCGGGTAGAGGAAGGAGGGAGAAGATAGAGGGGAGATGGGGGATGGAAGTTCATGGTGTATGGTGCACCTCTTGGGGGAAGAACACAATTGTAAGAGGGACTTTACTTAACAAATGCACTCAGTGCAACCTAATTCTTGTACCCTCAGTGAATCTCAAACAATAAAAAACAATCAGGAAAAATAACTAACTACATAAATAAATAAGTAAAGGAGCCCTCTAGTTACTCTCCTTTTACTTTATAAATGTTATATATTTTAAACTTGTTTACTCATTTATTTTTCCCCCTCCTCCACTACAATGTAACTCCACAAGGTAGGATCTCTGTTTTGTTCACAGAGTATATCTAACATTATAGTGCCTACTACATATCAGATGCTCATTGATTGTTTGATGGATGGATGGGTGGATGGAAGAATGGGTGGATGAATGGATAGATGGGTGAAACCACTGAACACAAATACTGTGCTAGGTGTTTTGAAAACATCATCCTATGTAATCTTTAGTATAAGAGTTCCTAATACAGCTTATTCCCATTTTACAAAAGAAAAAAAATTGAAGCTCGAAAAATTATATTATTTTATCAGAATTACATGAGCAGGACCAGGATTCAAATACAGGTCTTCTGATTCCAAAAGCCTAGCACTTTCTATTTCAGCAAAATCACTTACTCATGCATCCATTTAACATTTTTTTTTTTTGAGACAGAGCCTCAAGGTGTCACCTTGGTTAGAGTGCCGTGGCACCACACAGCTCATAGCAACCTCCAACTCTTGGGCTCAAGTGATTCTCCTGCCTCTGCCTCCCAAGTAGCTGGAAACATAGGCGCCCGCCACAACGCCCAGCTATTTTTTGGTTGCAGCCATCATTGTTGTTTGGCAGGCCCGGGCTGGATTCAAACCACCAGCTCAGGTGTATGTGTCTGGCGCCTTAGCCTCTGAGCCACAGGCTATCCATTTAACATTTATTGAGAATCTATTTTTTACCTTTTACTGTGCCAGGTCCTAGGGATGTGAAAATAAATAAGACATCATCCCTGCCCTGCACAGAATTTTCAATCCAGTTGTGGACACAGACAAGAAACTGGATCGTTACACTAGTGGGAATTAATGTTTCATTGTCTATGGTAGGGAAGGAAGGGCAGTAGAATACACGCTTAAGTCTGAATGCCTGGGCTTGAATTTCAACCTGACTGCCTCTTAACTGTGTATCTCTCGGCAAATTGATTAACTTGTCACTGCCTCAATTTCTTCATCTGTAAAATGAGAATTATAATTTAGTGCATATATTACAGAATTATTGTAAGGACTAAATAAGTTAATACATGTAAAGTGTCTGGCACTTAAGAAGAAACCAATAAATATTAACTGTTATTAGTGGTACTTAAGAGGCAGAACCAGGCCAGTGAAACAGAGTTTATTGAAAATTTCCCAGAGGAGATGAAGATGTCTCAGCTGAGTTTTGCAGAAATAATAGATGTAGTGGTTGCTAGGTTTAGAAGGTAAAAAGCTGGGAATAGCATTCCACATACAGGAAAAACACATACAAAGGCCATTTTCCTGCCAGACTATTTCAGGCTCATCAGCGCAATCACAATTTATTCAGAAACCTGACACAGTGAACTGTTCTTTCGTTAAGCTATAATGGCTTTCACATATATCATGTGGCTCCAATGATTGTCCCAGAATCTCAAAGACATATGAAATAAGGCTAAAAGAGAGGCAGAAGCAGCAGGAGCTCTGGATAAGTTGGTGGGCATAGAGAAAAAGCAGAACATGAAAAGGGTAATGCTTACACCCTGGTCTCTGTCCAAGTGCCTCGTAGCTAGGGAGGACAAGGAATGAGCAAGAGAGAAAACCAAGGTCCAAAGGGAGAGGAACTATTGCTGAGTTAAAACTGCTAGGAGCTGGTGAAGAAAAGGTGAAGAGAGCTGGAAGCAGGACAAATATAAGGCAAATTTAAAACCTCACAAAGTTTACACTCACAATCTAACCAACTTTATTCAGTTTCCCAGATAAAGTTCTAGAAATCATTTAAAGAGTTCCTTTAAATCATACTTGCCCATACAGGCAGCCCACCGAAAAGACATGCCACTGTGTTGTGGTTATAACTTTGTAGGAACATTTCCAGATAGCCCAGTGAACAGGCCAGATGAAAGACTGTAGGTGGGGCAGAGAACCCTGACCTTGGCTTTGAGCTACATCAGGGAGCTGGAGGGAAAAAGGAAGAGTCCAGTGTACAGCCTAGTTTTTTACTCTGGAGAGAGGAGAGACTGATGTTTGGCACTCTATGCTCACAAAGAGAATTTTTAATGTCTCATGATGCCTCTTGCTTGACAACATCTGCAGGAATTGGCCAACGCAATGTGACATTTTGGTATCTAGAATCACAACATAATTCCTTCCTGGAGTCCTTGTTCTGTGGCTCTGGGACGTGGCAAGGTTTGATGATGATGATAACTGGTGCTTGGGGCCTGCTTTGCTTTTTATACATTCATGATTACAGTCTGTATGCAAACATTGTAGCAGTCCCTCCTCTTCTGAAAGCAGCCAGCAGAGCTAAGAGCCATGATGGAGAAGGAAGAAGCACGAAAGCTTACTCAGTCCCAAAGACTTGGAAATTCAGAGAAGAATCTTGGAAAACATCTGTTCTCTAGGGAAGAAAGGTAAACCTGGATGGGCATGTGAGTCACAGTTAGTAACAGAGCCCTAATCTGGTTTCAACCAATGTTTTGTTTGATCCAAGGGAAATATTGCCATGAATTTTGTTTCTTTAATCTAGCTAAACACAGGTTATTTTTTTTAAGAAAGCCCCTAATATTCTGAAATTTAAAAAAGAAGATAAAAAAAAGAAAGCAACATGAGTCATGTTAATTCTCTTGATTTTGCTGCAATATATTATTACTCCATCAGGAGGATCCAGAGAAAAGTATGTAATTTCTCATGCCAACAGGTTACCAACCTGCATGATTTCTGTGTGGAAAAGACATTTTGAAGGCTGCTTAGAGTGAAATTGAAAAGATTTAAAATAACCTTCTTAGCTGCAAAATACAACCAGCCCTTTTTTCATCACCTACCTAGGTCTTTCAACATGGGACTGCTAAGGGCCTTCAAATAGCCCTTACATTTCTCCACAGGTCAGCCAAATTGGCTTTTCCCCCTATTCCCTCTGCTTCCTTCTCACTCCCCTTTCCAACATATCCCTAGCTGCCACTCACTCAGTGCCTTGGCCTTCCTCCAAACTGCTCCTCCAAGCAGTTCCCACATGCTCCCCATTTTTCCAGAGACGCCTACCTTAATATTTTTTTATTAAGCACTTTCTCCATGCCAGGTACTGTGCTAGGTATTTTACACATGGTATATCACTTAATCCCAGAAGTTCATTCTAGGCCTCCTGCCCTCACCCCCAGCATCTAGGCAAAACTTTCTTATTCCATGTCCCATACTGCCAGAGCCCTGCTCCAATTGCCAAGGTAACAGCTAGTTATTTGACAAATTAATCATTGCTAAGATGTTAAATGACACCTCTCACATCACACTATGTAGACATCTGTAAACCCCTATATTGGCTTATGGGAAACCTATAGTTTGCCCAAGGGTCTAATTCAGTACTCTTCATAATAATAATACTCTTTATTTCTACAACTTGTAAAAGCCCTTTCACTTAATTACCAAATAGTATCCCTTAGCAGTGTTGAGGTGTTAATGAGGACTTTATCCACTGCCATATAACACAAAGGCATGTTTTAAGGTTAGCAGTTCTAACTTACTGTTTTTTCTCAGATCCTTGCTCTGCTCTAACAAATCCTGTCTGACTGAAATAGAAAGTCAAAATACCCAGGCAATCCAGGGCCTGGGGATAGGGGCAGAGGCAGTAAGAGGAAGGCCAGAGAAGACAGAAGTGCTGAAAAAGCAGCTTCCTCACTTGCCACAGCCTAATATTGTAGGGGTCTGAAACTCAGGCCAAACCTCTCACCTGGCCACTCCTGGCAGCTGCTGCAGCCAAATACCACTCCCACTCTGGACTGAGGAGCTCTATTTTCATCTCTCTTCCCTCACCTATCAGTAGCAAAATCTGAGATAGAGAAGCAAAGCTAATAAAGCCCCAATTCAGGGCTTCACCAAGAGATTAAAATATTATAGTTTTCCTATCAGAAAGGACTTTCTTTCTTCCTTTCTTTCTTTCTTTCTTTCTTTTTTTTTTTTTGAGACAGAGTCTAACTATGTCACCCTCAGTAGAGTGCTGTGGCGTCACAGCTCACAGCAACCTCAAACTCTTGGGCTTAAGCAATTCTCTTGCCTCAGCCTCCCAAGTAGCTGGGACTATAGGCACCTGCCACAATGCCCAAATATTTTTTTTGTTGTAGTTTTCATGTTGTTTAGCAGGCCCAGGCCAGGTTCAAACCTGCCAGTCCCAGTGTATGTGGCCAGTGCCCTAACCACTAAGCAAACAGGCACTAAGCCCAGAAAAGACATTCTTCAATGCCATTCCATGCCCCTCCCCTCAACACTACTATCTCCAGTCTAATAGTGAAGGTAAAGCAGTGTCTTCTCTAATGGGGTGAACACCTAACAAGAAGAAAGAGTAATATAACTGGAAACATTATAGAGATTAGAATGGATGAACCAGAAGAAAATGTCAAGATTATCCAGAACAGTAGATCTTAAATTTCAGCATGCACCAGAATACCCTTAAGGACTCATTAAAACACGATTTGCTGGGTCTTGCCTTAGAGTTTCTGATTTAGTAGGATTCTTTTTAACAAGTTCCGAGATGATGCTGATACTTCTGGTCCAGGGACCACACTTTGAGAACCACTGCTCTAATCTATTCAACACATTACACAGATAAGATAATTTAATTCCACTGAAGAAAAATAATATTATCATTTTGCTGATGTGGAAACTAATGATCAGTTTAGTAGCTTTCCCAAGGCCACACAACCAGCAACTGGTACTCACTTTTAAATGCAGATATCCCAAGCCCCATCTATACTCTTTATTATGCTACAACAACCTCTAAAAATATAGGTTATAGAGTCTGTGTTTGAATCCTGGCTCCACCATTTCCTAACTATGTGACCTTGAGTAGATTACTTCATCTATAAAATAGAGGAAATAACAGTTATTGTGATAATGCATTTAGTTAGATGAAAGTTCATATGGGTAAACACTTAGCCCTGTGCCTCACTATAGTAAGTGTTCAGGAAATGGCAGATACTCTCATTATCATAGCCAAAGTTGTTTTTTTCATTAGTTAAGGAAGTATGGGAGACACCCTTTCTATTGTCTTCATATTCACAAATGGAGAAATATCAATTAGTGTAATTCTGTTGACCTCTCTTCAGTCTTGTATTTTCCATTTCTCAGGAGAAAGGACTGGTATATTTGGGAGTGGGAACAGGACACGTATAGTCAGGAGGTGTCCATCTACTTTTAGGGGTAATAAGCCCTAGTCTACTTACTGTTACAAAACCTCTTGTGGGCTAGACCTGTAGTGTTCTTACATTTCTTCTGTTAAGAAAGATAGAAGTAAGAAGCCCACTTGGAAAACATACCTAAGCCATTCTATCTGGTATTGTATTAGAAATAAAGCTCGCTTGATCTCTATCTTCTTTACTTCTTTGTCTCTCTTGCTCAGTTCAGAACTGTAGAAAGAAAAGAAAGGCTGTTATTTATTAGGCCACTTTAAACTTCTGCATTATTATTGCTCATTCATGTGAGTTAGTGGAAGAGCTTATTCTGAACTTAAGTTTCTGAATTCCTCTTACGGTGTTCATTAACTATCCTGGCTTTATTATATTGAAAAATGCCTTCAAGGGCTCAACTGAAACTTGAACTTTACCTTAGAAATGAAAACAATGCAACCTAAATATTTCAACCCTCATATCAATCTTAAATTTTAAAAAAAATTCCTTTAAGATTACATTTTATTTACTTCGTTTTTGTAAATAATGTATACAGGAATGTACACATCTTGTAAGTTCAAAGTTCAGTGACTTTTCACAAACTGAACATACTCATGTACCCAGCACCCAAATCAATACCCAGCATACCAGGGCTGGAGGTTTGAATCCCTCTCCCCATCCCACACTTATCTGAAACTTAAAACTTATTTATGTGGTTGCCTGGGAGGTGCAGTCAAATGTGTTTCAAAAATTGGAAGAACCTATCATGAGTTAGAGGCCAAGATGGTGGACTAGAAGCAGTAGCACTAAGAAAGGACCAAAAGCTTCAAGTAGATGTCCATCTACAGTTAGACCTTCTTAGAGAAAGCACTGTGTGTCATCAGAGAAGTAATGGGAAACACTCAGAATGAAGGAGACAGAGTGAACCATTCAGCAAGATCAGAATGTGAAGAAAGCATCCACATGTGGGGAAGAATAGGAGGACAGAACCCCAGGTTTCCATGCTCCCCTCTGTGGACATTGTCACTCAGGCTAAGATGGGGGCCTACAACCACAGCAGATTTCTGGACTGATCAGAGAGCTGCCTGTAGATTGTGCAGTAACATTGTACTAAAGGGAGGGTGCAGCAGGGACCTGCTGGCTTCTATTACCAGGTCACTATGACTCACACCATTCTGAGCTCTTGAGTCCAGAGTCCATGGTTTACACAGGGCTCAGCTCTGCTGCAACTGTCTCTGCATCACCTCTGCTGGGCCAGAGAGGGAACAAAGAGAAGAATGTGCCCCATGACTGTGAGCTGAAGTACCCCACCCCCCGCACAAAAAAAACAGGGGATTCGAACAGAGCAAGAGCCACCAATATCACCTGAGAAGCTCCGAAGCAACTTCCCTGACAGGATTTACATAGGGAGAGAGCCCCGGCCAGCAGCCCAGCCCTGCAATCCCCCATGCTCCCGTACTGCCACCCAAACCTATGACCCCATCTCCATGACTTCTCTACTGCTCCTAGACCTGCAGCCTCGCCCCTCCACAGCTCCCACACTGCCACCTGGTGGGAACTGAACCTAGGGTCTAACAATATGACATGGACCCACTAGCCATTTGCCGCTACTGCACCTGAACTTGGGAGAAGCAAATGCCCACAGCTCTGACACCTATGACCAACACCTAGATAGCCTCAATCAGTTGCCATTTTCACAGTTAGGGGGATACTAAGGCGGAACAATCTCTTGCAATGCCCAACTTTGTGTAGAGGGTCTCACCCAGCTCCCTACTCAAGCTTCTAGTAGCAGCCTGGAGCAACCCACCATTCAACACAAAGATCTTTGAGCACTGGCTTGGACTGTGTCTATCACAGTAGATTAGGACAATCCAGAACAGCTTCATTACAAGTTCTCAATGCCTCTGCCCCTTTTCTACTGGGTCAGTCTTCTGAAGCAAGATACAAAAGTGCCATCTAGTGAATTATCTTTCTTCTCACTAAGTAGGAGAGTTAGTAGCAAAGGAGAACAGGTGCACTGCAAATCTGTCCACCCTGAACTAAAAGGATAAGTTTCAGAACAGAAGTAACCAGCAAAAGAACTCTTCCAGCATGATAAAACAAGCTAGTTTGACACTCCAAAGGATCGCAATATATCTATAGACCCCAACCAAAAGGAAATTGCAAAAATGTCAGAAGTGGAATTCAGAATATGAATGGCAAATAAGATGAAGGAAATTGAAGAGAAAGTTGAAAACCAACAAGAAGAAGTCAGAAACAATTCAGGACATGAATGAAAAAATGAAAAAGTCACTAAATAGATCACATAACAAAGAAATATATAATAGAACTTAAAGAAATGAGTCACTTATGAAATTTCAAAATATATCAGGGAGGAATAGTGGAGGGACCACACCTATGGTGCATTTTACAAGGGCACATGTTAAATCTACTAAGGTTTAGAATATAAATATCTTAACACAATAACTAAGAAAATGTGGTGAAGGCTACGTTAACCAGTTTGACGAAAGTATTTCAAATTGTATATAAAACCAGTACATTGTACCCCATAATTGCATTAAGGTATACAGCTATGATTTAATAAAAAAAGTATCAGAAAGCTTCATCAACAGGCTAGAACAAGCAGAAGAAAGAATTTGAGACCTTTCAGACTGACTTAAACAGTCAACGGTGCAGGCAAAAAAAAATAAGGAAGAATGAACAAGACAATGTAATTGAGTCAATATACAAATTGAAGGTATTCCTGAGAAAAAAGAGTAAAAAACAAAAAGCATGGAAAAACTAGTTGAGGGAAATATTAAGGAAAACTTCCCTGGTATTGCCAGAGATTCAGATATTCAGATACAAGATGGTCACCAAACACCAAAATGATTCATAGCAAATAGGATGTCTCCAAGACACATACTCATCAACCTGGCAAAAGCCAAATGAAGGAGGAAATTCTACAAGTTACAAGATTAAAGCAACAAATAACCTACAAAGAGAAACCCATCAAGCTAACAGCACATTTCTCAGCAGAGATCTCATAATGCAGAAGAGATTGGGATCACATTTTTAATCTTCTTAAGCAAAACAACTGTTAGCTAAGAATTTTGTATACTGAAACATTAAGTTTTGTAAATGATGGGGGAAAAAAAGACTTTTCCACACAAGCAAAAACTATGTGAATTCATCACTACTAGACCTGCCCTACAGGAAATGCTTAAAAGGGTGCTATATGTGGAACAGCATAATAGATACTCTTCAGAGTAAAAAAAAAAAAAAAAAAAAAAAAGATACATTCAAAAATTAAAGCTTACATCCCATACAAAAATAGCATCAGATGGAAAATGAAACAAGATATCCAATATGATGAACAGAATAGTATCCCACATATCAATACTAACACTGAACATTAACAGTCTTAATGCCCCACTTCAAAGACATAAATTAGCTGACTAGATTTTTTAAAAAATACAATTAAAGCATATGATGTGTTCAAGAAACCCATCTAACATGCAAGGACTTGCATAAACCCAAAGTAAATGGATGGAAAAAAATATTTGACACAAGTGGAGCCCAAAAGCAAGAGAGCATAGCCATTCCAATATCAGATGAAATAGACTTTGAATCAATAGTGGCAAAAAAAGACAAAGATGGACCATATATAATGGTAAAGGGAGCAATTCAGCAAGAAGACATAAAATCCTAAATATGTATGCACCTAATATAGGAGCTCCCAGATTTATAAAACAAATTCTGCCTGGTCTAAGCAAAGAAATAAACAGTAGCATCATAATCTCCAAATAATTCAATATTCTGCTGACAAAACTGAACAGAACATCACAGCAGAAAACCAACAAGGAAATACTGGAATTATATGGAACTCTAAAACAAATGTGCCTAACAGACATTTACAGAACATTCTACCAAACACTAATGAATATACATTCTTCACATCAACACACGGTATTCTCTAAGATTGATCATATCTTAGGCCACAAGAAAATTCTCAGCAAATTCAGAAAAATTATAATCACACCATGTATCTTCTTAGACCACAGTGGAATAAAACTTGAAATAAATTTTAAGAAAAACTCTCAAATCTACATGAAGTCACAGAAATTAAACAACCTGCTGCTGAACAATCATTGGGTCAATAATGAAATTAAGATGAAAATCAAAAGATTCCTCAAACAGAGTGATAACAAGGACAAAAGCTTTTCAAATCTATGATATAGGTACACAGAAAGAGCAGTGCTAAGGGGAAAGTTTATAGCCTTAAATGCTTACATCAAAAAGACAAAAAGATCCCAAATTAAAAACTACAGATCACATTTTTGACCAGGTATGGTGTCTCATGCCTTTAATCCTAGCACTCTGGGAGGCTGAGGTGGGTGGATCGCTTGAGCTTAGGAGCTGAAGACCAGCCTGAGCAAAAGCAAGACCCCGTATCTACTAAAAGTAGAAAATCTAGCTGGGTGTTGTGACAGGTGCCTGTAGTCCCATATACTCAGGAGGCTGAGGCAAGAAGATCACTCAACCCAAGAGTTTGAGGTTGCTGAGAACTATAATGCCACATGACACTCTATCCAGGGTGATGGAGTAAAATAAATAAATAAATATCACATTTCAAGGGACTAGAAAAGGAAGAACAACACAAACACAAAGTCAGTAGAAAAAAAAAAAAGAAATAAAACTCAGAGCAGAAATAAATGAAATGGAAACCAAAAATATAATACAAAGAATCAACAAAGCCAAAGTTAGTTCTTTCAGAAGATCAACAAAATTGATACACTACCAATGAGATTAACCAGAAATAGCCTTAAATAAATTCAATCAGAAATTAAAAAGAAGATATTACAACTGATACCACAGAAATACAAAATATCATCTATGAATACTATGAAAACCTCTACACAAACAAACTAGAAAACCTAAAGGAAATGGATAAACTCCTGGAAGCACACAACTTCCCAAACCTAAATCAGGAAGAAACAGAAATCCTGAACAGACTATTAACAAGCAGTGAGATTGAAGCCAGTAACAATAAATATCCCAACAAAAATAAGCCCCAGACCAGAATGATTTACAGCTAAATTCTACATGATCCTCAAAGAATAGGTACCTATCCTACAGGTACCTATTCTATTACACTGAGAAGAATGGAATCCTCCCTCAGCTCAATCTATGAAACCAGTGTCACCTTGATACCAAAGCCAGGAAAGGACAAAACAAAAAAAGAAAACTACAGACCAATATATTTCATGAACATAGATGCAAAAATCCTCAACAAAATACTGGCAAACCAAACTCAACAGCACATCAAAAAGATAATTCACCTTGATGAGGTGGGTTTTGTTCAGCATAGTATGATTATAAAAGTAGAGAGAAAAACCAATGGAACATAATAGAGAACTGAGAAATAAAACCATCTATTTACAACCAACTGATCTTTGACAAAGCAGACAACAAACACTGAGGAAAAAAAGTCCTATTCAACAAATAGTACTGTGAAAACGGTGTAGCCACATGGGGAGGAATAAAATAGAATCCCTATCTCTTGCTGTATACAAAAATTAATTTAAAATAGATAAAAGGTTTAAACTGAAGGCTTGAAACCATAAAAAAATCTAGAAGAAAACATATGGGAAATTCTTCCGGACATCAATCTAGGCAAGGAATTTATGACTAAGACTCCAAAGGTAAATATAGCAAAAACAAAAATAATAAATGGGACTTAATTAAACTAAAAAGCTTCTTCACAGCAAAGGAAATATACAACAGAGTGAATACACAACTTGAATAATGGGAAAAATAATTTGCAAACTATACATCCAATAAAGGACTAATATCCGGAATCTATAAAGAACGCAAACTAATCAGCAAGAAAAAACAAAACACCTCCTTTAAAAGTGGACAAAACACATGAAGAGAAGTTTTTCAAAAGAAAATAAACAAATGGCCAATAAATATATGAAAAATGCTAAATATCACTAATCAGCAGGGAAATGTAAAGTAAAATCACAATGAGATACCACCTTATACCTGTTAGAATGGTCATTATTAAAAAGTCAAGATAAATAGATGCTGGTATGGATGCAGAGATAAAGGAATGCTTATACACTGTTGGGAGGCTGCAAATTAGTATTTTCTATGGAAAATAATATAGATAGTCCTCAAAAAAAATAATGCAGACCTCCCATTTGATTCAGCAATTCCACTGCTGGGTACCTATCCATAGGAAAAGAAATAATTTGATCAAAATGATACGTGCATTTGAATGTTTATTGCAGCACAATTCACAATTGCAAAGATGTGGAATCAACCTAAGAGTCCATCCATTCATGAGTGGATAAAGACAATGTGGAACATACACACACAACCCATGGAGTCCTATTCAACCATAAAAAGGCATGAAATATTTATTGTCTTTTGCAGCACTTTTGTAGATACATCCTAAATGAAGTATCTCAGGAATGGAAAAACAAACACCACATATAACAATTAATAATAATAATAGTAATAATAATTGGGAGTTGAACAATTGGCACATATGGGCACAAAGAAATGTAAAGGACATTTGAAACCAAGAAGGTGAAAGGGTGGGAGGGGTGAGGGGCTAAAAACTTAGAACAAAGTTCTAACAAAGTTCAATCTTAGTACAAAGAACATTGGTCTGGTAATGGATACACTAAAAACCCTGACTTAAGCATTATGCAATGTATTGTTGTAACAAAAACATTTGTACACCCTTAATAGTTTCAAATAAAAAGAAAAAAATAAATAAATACAGTAGAACTTTCATAGTTGACCACCTCCCCACATTGACCATGTCCTTAAGTTGACCTGATTTTCATAGACCAGACACATACCATATGTATGTATTAGTACAGTAGGTCTATTTCCTTATGTTGACCTCCTTTCTAGGTTGACCAGTTTGTTATAGGCCCTTGAGTGGTCAACTTACAGAGAGGTTATATTGTTTTCAAAAATCCAGTATACCAGAATCCCCCATTGTACCTCCTTATAGACACTAGACCCCTCCTTTCCTTCTGTTTTTTTTTTCTTAACAGAAAGATAAACCTTCCATCAGTGAGCAAGTTATTTACATGTCCTACAATCACATAGTCTTGGGTTGAATTAGGAAATCCAATCAGCTCTCTCAGTCTTTGTTTAAATAAACAATCTCCTCTCCACAAGCTATGAGATTTGAGCATCATGTAAATGCTTCCAGCCTTATGTAAATACATCCCAAGCATTCACTGAAATTGCTTATGCAAGATTCAAAGCCATGCAAACATCTTCCCTTCATTTTCATTGGAAGTTGCAATTCATTCAGGAGTGATGCCAGAAGGTAGACTAGGAAATAGCTTCAAACACCAAGAAAAGTGGTTAGGTTTTCTTCAACCAGGGAGGTGATAGAGTGGAGGCAGCAGTCATGCATACTACCCCTATCCTCACACTCTACATGCTCACACACACACACACACACACACACACACACACACACACCTCCCACATTGGTGGCAACTGCTCAACTGTAGCTTTGTGCCATGTTATAAATGAACATTTAGCTAGTGCTTTCATTATGAAAGATATTGATTATTTAAGGTCCATCCAACTCAGAAGTAACTAAGATTTCAAAATGGGATCCTAAGTCACTGAGTTTATTTTCAGAAAATCCTTCCATTAACACCTGGGTGAAGAAAGTAGTTAAGGGAAGTAATGGATCAGCATCATCCTTAAAATAAAACCCAAACCCTTCATTTTATTATGATACAGCAGGTATCTATAAGATCTGTTCACAACCTCCCTAATGCTCTAAAGTTCTCTCTCTCTCTCTCTCTCTCTCTCTCTCTCTCTCTCTCTCTCTCTCTCTCTCTCGCCCCCGCTCCCGCGGTCTGTCTCGCTGCTCTCCC
>CAUYON010103808.1:0-13409 GCA_963573935.1 Arctocebus calabarensis
GCTGTGGCGGGCGCCTGTAGACCCAGCTACTAGGGAGGCTGAGGCAAGAGAATCGCTTAAGCCCAAGAGCTGAAGGTTGCTGTGAGCAGTGTGACGCCACGGCACTCTACCCAGGGCGATAAAGTGAGACTCTGTCTCTACAAAAAAAATAAATAAAATAAATATTAATTGTAAACAATTGGAGTGGGAATGCCTCCCCAATGGGCCATGCACTTCCCTTTCTCTTTAAAAAATCTTTTCTGGACTGTGATTTCCCCCCTACCCCCCTCCCTGGGCAACTCAGATCAAGCCTTCTGTATAAGGGAGTGAGGCCTCTGGCCCCTAGTTCCCTAGAGGCCTAGGTGGTCACATACTGACCTTGAGTGGCTCACATAATAACAAGCCTCTGTTGTGTTCCTGGGCCTGCTCTTGTGTAGCTTCCCTGCTTCTGATGGGTAACTCTTAATTCTCCCTGTTGTGTGTTTCCACTGCTAGCAGCCTTTTCCTTCTACTCCTTGATGTTTCTAGTCTTCTACGGGCTAGAAAAGTGGGATGAGTCTTGTTAAAATTGTTGGTTCAAGTCTGAGAAGATTAGTGCTGGACTTTATTCTAGCTTCTCAGGCTGTTTGGCTCAGTCTCTATTCTGATTCTGGATGGGTGAGCTTGGATAGCAAGGTCCCTGCAGGTGAGATATACTTAGCAAAAGAGAGGTTTCTTTGAAATTTTCTTCCTGAGGCACATTTCACCCTGGGATTTTGCTTCTCATGGTTTTCCTGTTTGTTAATAAGTGTTTGGATTTTGGTGTTTGCCCATCCTCTCTCTGACAGTAAGTAGTCCACGAGGCTTGGAGAGGCTAGGCTTGGCTGGCGTTGTGGTTCAGCCCTGAGAAGGAAGGGGCAATGTGGGGGAAAAGCAGGCTGGCTGCTCTCTGGCCCATCTTGCAGGAGAGACTAGTCAGGACCAGGAGTGTGTCCCTGTCTGATTCCCTCCTGATCCCCTTTATGACTCAGTTTCTCCAGGTGTGACCAGAGCTGCCATCTGACAGGCAGAGCTGCTCCACGGGCTTCTACAACTGTGATTAAGAAATAAAGAGGCTTGTGGCTGCAGTCACCCTTTGTAGCTCCCTTCTAGGTCACTTTGTGTGTAAACACCTCTGGCCCCTCCCCCTCCTGGGTCACAGCACCCAAGGCAGGGCTGAGATTGGGCCAGAACTGGTTGGCAGGCAGGTGGGCACATTGGTCAGAGCAGGCTACTAGCCTTCTCTCCCTTCTTTCTCCTTTGCAGCTGCCTTGGGGTGTGGGAGGCCCAGAGACATGTCGGACCTGCTACTATTGGGCCTGATTGCAGGCCTGACTCTGTTACTGCTGCTGACACTGCTGGCCTTTGCTGGGTACTCAGGGCTGCTGGCTGGGGTGGCAGTGAGTGCTGGTTCACCTCCCATTCGCAATGTCACTGTGGCCTACAAGTTCCACCTGGGGCCCTATGGCGAGACTGGACGGCTTTTCACTGAGAGCTGCAGCATCTCCCCCAAGCTCCGCTCCATTGCTGTCTACTATGACAATCCTCACATGGTAAGGAATTTCCCTGGAGTTCCATCCCATGGATGTAGCTAGGCCAGGGCTTGTTGGGGGAGGAAGATTTGGTTTCTGAGGAGAGGGTGGGAAAATCTTAGAGATGGCCCTGCAGACCCCTTTGCTGTGAGCTTGAAACCCCTTCCACATTTAGCCTGGGTGTTTGTTCCATGCATCTGTTTGTTGGCTTTCTACTTGCTCAGACCTGGTTCCTCTTACTCATGGCTACTTAGGAGCACACCACTATGAGTCCCTAGCTTTGCTAGGATTTTGGTCTCCTGCCTCCTCTTCTTGCTGTCCCTCCTTCTTCTGTCTCCATTTGAGGCCAGCACTCTAAGGCCAGGCCATTCAGATTCTGCCCACTCCTCTGGGGTTATATCTTTTTCTTGTACTTTCCTTGCCTCAGCTGTCCTGCCATGGATGTAGGCCTTCAAGGGGTAAAAGGACAAACCCTTGGCATAGGGTTTAGAATCATAACTCTTCAGCCATTCTGGTGGGCCCCTACCCATTGATGGCATTTCCTTAGACCTCAAGTTGCCTGGTTGGGAGAGGGCCTGGGTGGGGCAGAGGGTGGGGGTGGGGCATGCGGATCCAGATCAGCTGCTGAGAGTGTCCAGGGTGCTGGAGTCAGAGACTAACCCTGCATCACTAACACTCTGTGGGTGTCAGGCTGTAGTTGTAGCATATGATGAGTCAAGGCTTGCCAATACAGTCTCTTGCCATGCTATGGGGTAGTGGTGCTGCCCACAGCTGGATGGGCTGCCAGTTTTTCAAGAGTTCTTCAGCCTCTTAATACCAAGCTATGCCAAACCAAGCACTAGGAATCCCCAGCTTTGATATCCTTGCCTGCAGAGATCAAGTGTACAAGCCCTTACAGCCTACCCACTGTCTGGTGACAGGGCCTGGAAACATGGGATAATAGATGTGTGGCCAGTGGACATGTGGTGGTTTGATAAAGGTGGAGGGGTTTGCTGAGCCAGGTGGTAGGGCGGTATAACAGTTTGAGAGAAAAAGTCTGGCACAATTTGCCACCTTTGTTTTAGGAAGCTAACTGGAGGACAGGTGGATGAGGGAAGGAGATGAAGAAGGGAGACCATTGACGACACTGGGCTGGGCCCAGTCAGCTGAGAGGTGACATGGGCTGGTTGAGGGATGATTAGACAATGTCTGAGGTTTTGAGGTCACATGGCTGGGAGATGGCACTAACTGAAGTTGGAAGCACTGGGGCATGAGTGGGATGGGGAGGTATCAGGCTATGGCAGGTTCCTAGACCAGATGCCTAACCCCCACCCCTGCAAGAGTTTGTTGTGTAAGTCCCTCCTTGTCCTATGCCGGCCTCTGATCCCTGCCTCTCCTTCCACACCTGGCCCAGGTGGAGCCCTGCGTAAGGCCCCAGTGGCAGGACGGAGAGTCCTTGTGGCTACCTCTTTCCTCATCAGCATCTCTGCCTATCTTAGAATCAACACATTACTTCTTGGGTTGGAGGTGCTAATTCTAGGATAGGAAAGGGCCAAGGCAGCAGGGTATCCTGGGGTCAGTGCTGGAGGCAGGTCCAGGGAAGGACCCCAGCATGGGGTACTCTCCCATGGCCTCCTGGCCTAGCCAGTGCCCCCAGGAAGCCCACCACATAGCTTTCCCAGAGTTGTGGTGGACCCTGTGGGGGTGGTTCTGGGTGTCCAGGGCTACCTGGACATAGTCTGATTTGAGTGCTGGTCTAGGGACCATGGCTGGAGAATATAGCCATAATCCTAGCAGTCCCAGGGTCTGTTCCTGTCCCATCATTGTCCTGCTGTATAATCTTATGCATGTCACATAACTTTTTTTTTTTTTTTTGAGAGAGAGAGTCTTATGCTGTCACTTTGGGTAGAGTGCCATGGTGTCATTATAGCTCACACTAACTTCCAACTCTTGGACTCCAGCAGTTCTGTTGCCTCAGGTTTTTCTGTTTTTAGTACAGATGAGGTTTTACTCTTGCTCAGGCTGGTCTCAGAACTCCTGAACTCAAGCAATTCACCTGCCTTCGACTCCCAAAGGGCTAGGATTACAGGGGCGAACCTCTGCACCTTCCTCCCACATAACCTTTCTAAGCTTCTATTTCCTCATCTGCAGAGTAGTAATAAAAAACCTGCTTCATAGATAGACTGTCAAGGGTTGAACAATAGTTCACACCAGCATCTATCCCTCAACAGATACTTAACAAGAAAGAAAAGGGTGGGGAAAAAGCACTCATGTTATACTAGCATGTGCTGAGGGTCAGGATGAGGAGGCTTAGACCCTTGGTCTGACTGCAGACATCTGGCTGGCATAGAAGATCACTGAACAAGTCCAGATGGACCCTCTGATCTTTCCCCTTCCAGTCCTGGGTTCTCCCAGAATATACCTGTGTCTTCATTTAGTGGTAGGTCACATCATTGGCACCTGGGATGTCTCAGGGACATGTGGGTCCCCACCTGCTCTGGGAGTGAGGCTGTGTATTCTGTGCCTACAGAGATTGTAATAGGTTCAGGAGACCATCGACCGAGGCTTTAGGCACTTGTGGTATCATAGACTGCCTGGTCTGTAAGGACCTGAGGCCTCCTGGTCCACACTCCTGATATTATAGAGGGGGAGACTAAGGTTCAGAAAGCAGGAGTGATATACTGATCTCACACTTGTTTTTTTTTTTTTGCCATTTTTGGCCGGGGCCAGGTTTGAACCCACCACCTACGGGATATGGAGCCGGTGCTCTACTCCTTGAGCCACAGGCGCCGCCGCACACTTTTTGTTTTCATTCAGCAATATTTGAGTACGTTATCTGTGTCAGGCTCTGTGCTGGGCTGGGGGTACCATCCTCATCCTTGTTCTGAGGTAGGCTGAGGACTCAAGCTTTCTGCTCCCTTGGCTGCCTTCATCAGCAGTGTTCATCTTGGAGTCCTGCATGTTCTGGTTCTCAGAGTAAGATAGGATATAGGCTCATCTGTTATCTCCCCCAATCCCACTGCTCCAGGTATAAGAGGAGCAGGAATCTGCTTCTCTGTGAGTTTGGGGAGGAATTGAAGTTGTTCCATGGTGTGTGAGTGGGGCAGTGAGTAACCGGGTTAGAAATGGCTCTGGCTCTGGATGCTGCCTTCATCCATGAGGTGTGGACTGACAGCCCCTTAGCCACACCCCTTCCTGACTTTAGCTGAGCATAGGGGAGGCTGAATGTGGGCCCAGGAAGTGGCACAAGAAATGGTGTTACCCAGCAGAACAGTGGCAGTTACTGTGGACCCTTTCATATTAGATGCTGATTAAGCTTTTAGCCATATGTCTGGGAGTCCTGTGTGGGAAGAGGCTGCAAGATCTGGGCAAGTGTGAGGCAAGAGGAAGCATTTCATTCCCCATCCCTGAAGGCCTTTTCATGGTTGGGAATGGAAAGAGAGAGCATGTGTCAGGAAGTGGACAGACCCTGGCATGGCTCAGGGTGCCCTTTCCCCTCAGAGCTCAACATTCATGGAGTACAGTCCATTTCCTCTTTAAAGTTCCTGGCGGAGGGATGTGAGTTCAGAGATGGGTCAGGTGTAGGTGGATGTCTGTCAGATCTGTCCCCTTACCCCAATTCACATGTACATTCTGTTTACCCTAATCCTTGCATAGCTGAACTGCTTTGCCCTCCGCCTAGCTTCTAAGATTGGTGCTAGGGGTTTGAAAAGTGGCCTTAGCCTCCCCTTCTGGGCCTTGTCTCTCTGGGAACCTTCAGTGTTGGAAGGAAAGGAAGGAGCTGAGAGGACCTTGAGTGCCTTGCTTGATCTTAGCCACCTCTGGTCTATGGACAGGCCCTAGTGACTGGGCTGCTATCATTGTGCCAGTGGATCCATCCTATCTGCCAGCCTGGCCCCCTACCTCCTGTCCAGGAGGTGAACCTTACTCTCTGCAGCCACTCCCACCTCTACTGCTGTGTTTGAGGCTTAGGCATCCTGCCTACTTGCCTTTGTGGGGAGCTTGGCTAGGCAAGAGGGGCATGACAGCCAGTTCAGTTTACCTGCCTAAGGCAGACCTGTATTTGCTGCTTACATCCACTACCTAGGAGGGAGTGCTTGCCCCAGGCATGGAGTGGGAGGTGGAATGGGTGGCACTTCAGCTGCATTTAGTAACCTAGACTACTGTTGAAGTCTCATTTTCCACTCATGTTCAGAACTAACATGAAGAAAAAAAAAAAGGAAAGGAAAAAAAGTCTCATTTCCCCCATAGTCCACTGAGAATCTAAGTTGGGGCCAGGAAGTCTGCAGGGGCTGAGGCTAGTGAGAGTTCTGATTTGGGCCTTTGCCATACTTTGCCTTCCCCCTCAACATATATGTTGGGGCCCTCCAGCTTCTCCTGAAGCACTTAGGTCAGATGGAGTCCAGGAAAGGGGACAAGGGAGTAAGACTTCCCAGGATTGACCACCTCCACAAGGGAGTGGAAATGTGGTCTGGGTTTATGTTTCCTGAGAGCCTAGTCTATCCCCTATGCCAGTTACCTCATTATTATTTTCTGCCAGGTGGAGTCCAGGCTTTTGCTGTGCAGCAGGTTAACTGTGTGGGACAGGTTGGGAAGGGTAAGCATCTCTAGAACTGCCTTCAGAAGGGGAGGAAAGGTGAGGTCAGGACTTTGGATTTGCCCTTTTGGGTTTGCTTCATTGCTTACCAGCACATGACTCTGGGACTCTGGGTGAGTCACTTGCCCTCTCCTGGTCTGTTTCCTCATTTGTCAAGTGGGAATAAAATAATCCTTACCTCAGAGGATTTTTTTGTTGTTGTTGTTTTCAGGGTAACAGAGATTTTATTTAGGAAGAACAGAGAAAGAGAAAGTTTAGAACAATTCCAAAGAGAGTTGGAGGTAGGTCTCTCTCATGGAGGAGCAAAGGTGAGAGAGACCCTTACTTCAGGGTTTTTGTTCTTGTAGGGACTAAATGATAAGGATAAGACTCAATATCCACCCCTAATAGCTGTGTAGTACACTTGACATCCACGCCTGCCTACGGGCCTTGTGCCACTGGTAGGAACTTTACTGTGCGGGACTTTGTACTGCTAGGAACTCTGCTGTCTCTGGCCTACTCCCTGCCTCCTGTAGGTTGCCTGAGCCATGTGAGGAGGTGCTCTGTGGAGAGAAGCTATTATGTACCCATTCCTAGCCAGCACCTATTTCTCAGGCTCACATGTGGCCCTGGATTGTGTGGTACAGCTCTGAAGCTTGTCTGCTTGGGTTCAAATTCTGACATTGCCTTACTGTGACCTTTGCTGAGTGGCTTGGTTCTCCGGGCTTCAGGAACAGGGTTGATAATAGTACCTACTACCCAGGGATGTTTGGATTTTGTGAGCTTATTAATGGAAGGCAGCTACAGGGGCAATTGGTCAGTGCCTTGTCAGATACAAGCTGATAGGATTATGTTTGAGAATGAGGGGTGGAGAGCCAGGTTCCTGAACACTTCTAAGTGGAAACTCTCGAAATTCCCTGAACCCACCTTTGAAAGTTAGCATCTTGCTGATTCCGTAAGTATAGGTCCTGTCCTCTGGTCTCACTGTCTGTATCAGCCCATGTTCTGGTACCTGCCACAGTGTATCTTTGGGCACTAGCTGCTCTGGGAGTTTGGACACATAGAGCTTGGTGTGTTGACCACCCAGGAAGGTGAACAAGGTCCAGTGCCCAGCTTCTGGTAATGGGCAGGTGCAGCTGTTCTGCTTTCCTGGGAGTGCCAGTGCATATGAAGGGCACTGCCTCTACTTTTGCCCTTATTTGGTGCAGCTCTGGGTTTGGTGGGCTGGCGTAGAAGGGATAAGGGAAGCCCTTTGGATTTGGGATTGGCAGATGGTACAGCTGTCCCTGTCAGGTTGTATAGGTTATGGGCCTGGGATTGCCTATTTCTATTGAACTCAATGGCTGAATTTGTTCTGGGCCAGCTGACAACCATTTCTCCTTCCTGGATTCTAAAAGATATCAGTCTTGTCCATTTCCAAGACTCAGTGAAGTCTAGGCTAGGTAGGGCCCCTGAAGTGGCTCTCTTCATTATGGCCTCAACATCAGAGAGTCTTCAGAGCACTCTGAGACCTTTCTGGAAGCAGCAGTGGGGCCAGCCTTAGGATTAGCTCGTACCTGGAAGCTTTAGGTTCCGAACAGACTTCCCTCTTTTCACAGTTCTGGGACTCAGGAGACTTCAAAGGAGATAGTTTGAGTCCTAGCATCCCTCTAACTTTTCCCAGATATTCTGGTTTTGAGGACAGATACTGGGTAGGCTTGCCTTTACCTTAAGTAGTAGTGAGTCTAGCCAATGTTCTATCTCCCTGGTGTGGTTCCTTACTGGGGCTAGTTCTCTGGTGTGGTCCAGATTCTTGTGCTGGGCCTAGGTGTCCAGAGAAATAAATGGTTGATGTGGGAAGGAAAATAAACAGGCAGGTAGGGCTAGAAGGACAAGGTCTACATTCTAGGTTTAGGCCCAAATAAAGATGTTGCATTGGGCTCAGCGCTCGTAGCTCAGTGGCTAGGGCACTGGCCACATACTCCAAGGCTGGTGAGTTTGAACCTGGCCCAGGCCTGCTAAACAACAATGATAACTACAACAAAAAAAATAGCCGGGCATTGTGGTGGGTGCCTGTAGTCCCAGCTACTTGGGAGGCTGAGGCAAGAGAATCACTTAAGCCCAAGTTGCTGTGTGCTGTGATGCCACAGCACTCTACCAAGGACAACATAGTAAGACTCTGTCTCAAAAAAAAACATTTTTTTTTTTTGCATTGAACCAAGGTAGATGGGGTTTTGTGCCTTCAGGAAAACCCCTACTTTCTGGGTGCCTGACAACCTCAGTAGGCCATTTGCCTACAGTCAGGCCATGGCTTTCCTGAGAGCCTTCCCCTGCTATTGGACCAGCCTTGCCACGTGTTAGATGATCTTAGGATCTGTCCCACCTCCTTGCTGGTGCTAGATTCAGCTGCTTCCTGGCTGTAGCTTTACATGGGGCTGCTTAGCAGTTGATAGGCTTGCTGAGAGTCTTCCTAGGCTGTTCCTTAGCCATGGCCAGGGCAGGGGAAGGGCAAGAAAGGAGCTACTGTGCCCCCCACACCTCCAGGATCCCAGCAGCTGTTTCCCAGCTGCCTCCTTCCACTGTGAAAAGAGCTAATCCCTTCCTGTAGGTGGAGGGAGAGGATGCAGGGCTTGTGTGTGAATGTATGTACTATCACTAAGTGTGCCCCAAGAACTTTTGTGTGCAAACTCCTGGATCTTTTTGCCTTGGGGCCTGGAGTGGTGGGGAGAGATGGGGAGGCCCTCAATTACAATGCAGCTATAATTGATGTAGAGGAGGGGCTGCTTGGCAGGAGCAACAGACGGTTTTGAGGGGGAGGCTTGAGCTAAGTCTTACAGAATGGGCAGGAGTTTCCCGGGCAGAAGGGACTCTAGAATAGGGTGAAGAAGGACATTTCAGGCAGAGGAAATAGCTTACGCAAAGGCAGGAAGCATGAGAGGACGTGGCATGTTTGGGGAGCTGCAAATAGTTCCATGTGGGTGGGTGTGGGAGTGTGGCAGGCAAGGAGGCTGGTAAGGCAGGCTGGGCCAGATCTGTCCCTCCCTCTGCCATACAGATATTCAGTAGGTGCCTGCCCATCTGGACTCTGGCCCTTAATGGGGCCTAAAAGAGCAGAAAGGGAGTATGAGGTGACAAATCCGGGCAGTGTGGGCTACCCTGAAAGACAGCCTTGCACACTGGGTTGGGAGTTCAATTTCATCCTAGAGGTGAATTGGGAGCCACTGAGAAGTTTCAAGAAGATGATCACATGTGTTCTGGTGTCTTTGGGGGACTGAAGAGGGTATTGAGCTTAGAGTTTCATGAGGGCTGCTGCAGTGATTCTATAATAAAAGACCCTGGGACCCAAACTGAGGCAGGCCAGGGATAGAGAGGAGAGATCAAATGACTTTCCACCCATTTCTCCATCTGACTTACACTAGATGTTTCTTTTGTATAGCATAGGTTGCTAGGATCTGGGACATGAAGGTAGGCCTTGTGGCAGGTGCTGACCCTTGGTCAGTCAGCAGCTGATTAACAGAACCTCCTGCCTACTTGGCCATGTTCCTCTTGACATGAGTTGAGCTGTTGCACCATCTAGAGACAAGAGGTGGTACTACAGCCTCTGCCTAGGTGGGATGGAAGGAGCTTCAGGGCAACAGAAGAGGCTGCTGCAAGGAGGACTTCACATGGGCAAGAGAGTTTACAGCAAAATATTGGCAGGGAGGTGTTGGGGGAGAAGAGAGTGCCTCTGAACCATCCCGAAAGGTTCCCTAAAAGGGCATTTGAACCTGAATGGGCAGGGAGGAGCTGCATATGCAGAGGTTTGAGTGGATGGCAGTCTAGGCTGAGGGACAGTTTTGACTATCACATAGCTGCTAATAACCAACAGCAGTTATAGAGCACTTACTGTATCTGGGCTAAGTCTTCATGAAGTATCTCATTAATATGACAGTTTTATAAGTAGATATCAAGGAACTAGGCCTCCAAGAAACTAAGGGACTTGTCCCAGGATCATATGACTCAGGATGTACACCCTGACTTGCTTCCAGCTGTGGTTCTGAAAACTACATAATATTGCTTGCCACTGAAGCTCTGAGCCAGAGTTGATGCTGTAGGATTCAAGGGGGCAGCAAGGGAACCAGTGGCATAGTGATTAGGGGTGGTGACCCCTAGAGTCTGTTCAGAGATGAGAGCCTGGAGTAAGTGCCCAAGTCCAAGGCAAAGTAGGACTACAAGGCCGGGCTGGATTGGCTACAGTAGAAAAGGCAGATCAGGGCTGAGAAACTCTTAGAGGATTGCTAACAGGGCTTAGAAGGTGTTGTAGTGGAAGGGAAGAGATGAGAACAGGTAATATGATGACTTCACAAGGCTAGGAATGGAAGCTGAGGAGAGGAGTAAGTGGAGGTAAAGGGAGTGGCCTGTTTAAACTTAGGAGTCAGCAGATTCTTGGTCGAGGGAGAAATCATGCAAAACCCAGGATTGAAAGCATAAGATCTGTGCTGAGTCTCCTGGATCTAGGAACACATAGCCCTGGGGGCCCAACCTGAGGTCTGGTACAGACTTTGGCATGTGGAAAGCTGACATGGGAAACATGTAGCAAAAGGTAGAGAAATGAGTGCTGGGCTTTGTAGGCCTGGGGTCAGTCCTAGGAAGTGTTGGAGGCTCACACAAGAGCCCTACCTGGCTGGCTGGCATTTTGGAGAGCTAGGGAAGGGAGGCTAGAGAAGAAGTATAGGGTCAGAGAGGAGCAGAATGGGATGTGCAGGCACTAGGGGCTCAGGGAGACTTGGTAGGGAACCAGTAGTCTTGGACTTAGCCAGGAGAAAAAACTTGGAAAGCGGGTTCTGGAATGGGACATGGGTTGAAGAAGTTGTCTAGGGTGTTGGTGGCTGGCCCTACTTGAGGGACTAGGAGGATCCCCTCACAGAATTTCATCAGCTCCCCAGAAGTCAATGATCCTATATCCTGACCAATGCTAACTGCAGCCCCCCCACAGCTGGATGTCAGGTCCCTACCTTAGCCTGGCCTCTTTACCCTGTGAGCCCATAAATACATGTAAATACACACTTTCTTGATTTCCTAGGGCATGACCTAAGGGGTCTGGGTTCTTTTGCTTATTCCTTCGCCTCAATTTTGCTCCCTTACCTATCTTGAAATCTCTACCAGGGAAGCCTGCTCTTCTCCAGGAGATAGGAGAGAAATGAGCTAATAGGGCTGGGAGCTAATAGATCCAGGCTCCAGGATCTGCCAGCCTGAGGTCCTGCTTGTGGTCCTGGGCAGTAGGGTCCAGAGCATCTCCCAGAGGATCCCACCAGGAGGTAGAAAGGCCTCCTCAGTGGTGCTGTTGATGGGCTTTGTGGAGGGTGATGATTCAGAGGCCCTCTCTGTCTTGTCTTTTCTGGGCCTTTGGAGGGCAGAAACTAAGTCTGATCCCTTACCATGACCCCAGGGTCTCTAGCACCGGGCATGGTGTGTTAATTGAAGAAATAAATGAATGACTGGATGAGGGTCTTGCAGCAGGAGGCATGGGCCACAGATGGGTTCCAGTAGGAAAGTAGCCAGCCACATCCTGGTATTTAGGTCTACATGGCCTGTTGGATCTGGTGGTTCTTCTAGGCCTGAGTTCTAGGCAAAGATCAGGAAGCAGGGAGTCTTCTTTCTTTGCCAACTTTGACACCTCTTTGCTTCTCCAGGTTCCCCATGAGAAGTGCCGTTGTGCAGTGGGCAGCATCCTGAGTGAAGGTGAGGAGTCACCCTCCCCTGAGCTCATCCACCTGTATGAGAAATTTGGCTTCAAAGTATTCTCATTCCCGGCACCCAGCCACGTGGTGACAGCTACCTTCCCCCACACCACCACCCTGTCTATCTGGCTGGCTACCCGCCGTGTACACCCTGCCTTGGACAACTATATCAAGGTGAGGCACAGGGTTGGGGGGTGTGTGTGCTTAGGGAAACAGTCAGCTCCTTTGGTTAGGAGTTGGGCAGGATTTCCCAGGTTGGGAGGAAGAAGTGGTTTTGGGAGTGAAGCATTCTGAGGCCCTCGTGGAGCAGATGCCTGTGGAGCTAGGAAGAAGGAAGAGGTCTCAGATGCCTGAGACCTTGTAGGGGCCAGAGCATCTCCCAGGAGCATGGAGACCTTGTTCAGAAATCTGGCCTGGTCAGTTTGTCTCTGGCTTTGACCAAAGATATTTTTAGTGCTCATTCTGCACTCCTGGCTCATATGGATGGACAGGCCCACCCTCTGTCTATCCTTCTAGAAGCCTGTAAAACAAGGCCCTGAGTCTCCCAGTGACTGGGACTAGGTACCCATATGTTGCCCCTGGCCCTGACTCTGTATAGGGTTTATGCACTTACTTCCTGAGCTCTAGACTGGGGCAGTAATGCCAGACCCTGTCCTTTTTTTTTTTTTGCAGTTTTTGTTTGGGGCTGGGTTTGAACCCACTACCTCCAGCATATGCTGGCACCCTACTTGAGCTACAGGCGCCGCCCCTTTTTTCTTGCTTTCCTTTTTTTTTTTTTTTAATTAAATCATAGCTGTGTACATTAATGCAATCATGGGGTACAATGTACTAGACTTTTTTTTTTAGAGACAGAGTCTCACTTTGTTACCTTTGGTAGAATGCCGTGGCATCACAGCTCACAGCAACATCCAGCTTTTGGGCTTAGGCGATTCTTTTGCCTCAGCCTCCCGAGTAGCTGGGACTATAGGCACCCGCCACAATGCCCGGCTATTTTTTTGTTGCAGTTTGGCCAGGGCTGGGTTTGAACTCACCACCCTCGGTACATGGGGCCGGTGCCCTACTCACTGAGCCACAGGCACTGCCCTACAATGTACTAGTTTTATTTGTTTATTTTTTTTTTTTTTTGAGACAGAGCCTCAAGCTGTCATCCAGGATAGAGTTCAATGGCATCACAGCTCACAGCAACCTCCAATTCCTGGGCTCAAGCGAGTCTCCTGCCTCCGCCTCCCAAGTAGCTGGGACTATAGGCGCCCGCCACAACGCCCGGCCGTTTTTTGGTTGCAGCCGTCATTGTTGTTTGGTGGGCCTGGGCTGGATTCGAACCCACCAGCTCAGGTGTACGTGGCTGGCACCTTAGCCCGTTGAGCCACAGGTGCCGAGCCAATGTACTAGTTTTATATACAATCTGAAATGTTTTCATCAAACTGGTTGACATAGCCTTCAGGGCATTTTCTTAGTTACTGTGTTAAGACATTTATATTCTACACCTAGTAAATTTCACATGTACCCTTATAAAAGATGCACCATAGGTGTGGTCCCACCAATTACTCTCCCTCCACCCATCCTCCCTCTGCTCCCCTTTCCCCTTCCCTGTCTTTTTACTGATGTGATCATTAGCAATGCTGG
>CAUYON010103809.1:0-11125 GCA_963573935.1 Arctocebus calabarensis
AAGAGACATGAATAGAACCTTCTCTAAAGAAGACAGACAAATGGCTAACAAACATATGAAAAAATGCTCATCATCCCTAATTATTAGAGAAATGCAAATCAAAACCACCCTGAGATACCATCTAACTCCAGTGAGAATGGCTCACATTACAAAAATCTCAAAACTGCAGATGCTGGCATGGATGTGGAGAGAAGGGAACACTTTTACACTACTGGTCGGACTGCAAACTGATACAACCTTTTTGGAAGGAAGTATGGAGAACTCTCAAAGAACTCAAACTAGACTTCCCGTTTGATCCTGCAATCCCATTACTGGGCATCTATCCAGAAGGAAAAAAATCCTTTCATCATAAGGACACTTGCACTAGACCATTTATTGCAGCTCAATTTACAATCGCCAAAATGTGGAAACAGCCTAAATGCCCACCAACCCAGGAATGGATTAACAAGCTGTGGTATATGTACACTATGGAATACTATTCAGCCATTAAAAAAAATGGAGACTTTACATCCTTTGTATTAACCTGGATGGAAGTGGAACACATTATTCTTAGTAAAGCATCACAAGAATGGAGAAGTATGAATCCTATGTACTCAATTTTGATATGAGGACAATTAATGACATGGTGGGGGTGAGGGAAAGAGGGAGCAGAGAAAGAATGAGGGAGGGGTGGGGAAAGGAAGAGCAGAGAGAGTGAAGGAGCGAGGGGGGTGGGGTCTTGAGTGTGTGCCACACCTTTTAGGGACAAAACATGATTGTAGGAGGAACTTTACCTAACAAATGCAATCATTGTCACCTTGTTTCTTATACCCGCAACGAATCCCCAACAATAAAAAAAATAAAAAAAAGGTTAATTCCAACTGACAATTTGTAATCACCAGAAACATGTTTTATTCAACACAAAGTTCAGAGGAAAAAAGCACTTAATTTTCTTTTTCTTTCTTTTTTTTATTTTAAATTTTCTTTTTCTTTAGACAGAGTCTTACATCCTCAGTACAGTGCAGTGACATCACAGCTAACAGCAACCTCAAACTCTTGGGCTCAAGCAATTCTTTTGCCTCAGTCTCTCAGGTAGCTGGGACTGTAGGCGCCCGGCTATTTTTAGAGACAGGGTCTTGCTCTTGCTTAGGCTGGTCTTGAACCTGTGAGCTCAAGCAATCCACCCACCTTGGTCTCCCAGAGTACTAGGGTTACATGTGTGAGCCACTGCACCCAGCTAAATGTTATTTGTTGTTTAAACAAATAACAAAGCATCCAGCTAAATATGTTACTTGTTGTTTAAACAAATAACATACTTAGATTTAAAGCAGTGGTTCTCTACCTTCCTAATGCCACGACCCTTGAATACAGTTCCTGTGGGTCACAATCCACAGGTTGAGAACTGCTGATTTAAAGGATAGATATATATACCTAGAAAATTCTACTTGATAGGATTCAATCAGGTTAAAAACCTAAACATGAAGTCTCCTAAACCCTTTTCTAAGTCTCACTCTATCACCCTCAGTAGAGTGCCGTGCCATCACAGCTCACAGCAACCTCCAACTCTTGGGCTTTGGCAATTCTCTTGCCCCAGCCTCCCGAGTAGCTGGGACTACAAACGCCTGCGGCCAGCTATTTTTTTGTTGCAGTTTGGCCGGGGCCGGGTTTGAACCCACCACCCTTGGTATATGGGGCCTTTGCCCTACCCACTGGGTCACAGGCGCCACCTTAAACCCTTTTCAATTGAAAGAAAACCAAATGGCAATTTTAAAAGTATTAAACCTTCTCCAATATATTGATTTTTGTGTTCAACTCCTAAAGGGATCAAAGATGAAATATGTTTAATTTTTAGAATATCCTATATACATTATCAAATACAGGAAAAGTGCTCAGCAAACTCACCATCTGTATCACAGACTCCCTTAATCGTGTCTCTTCTTCAGTCATGAGAGTCAACTCTTTGCAAACCATGGCTGCAAGCCCCACATCCAAGCATTCTGGATCTGCTGCCATCTTGAAAATGAGTTCCTCGTGTGAAAAGACACAGTGGCGCCTGAGCCGTCGGTAATGACTTACACACTGACGTCCAATGGGCAACTAAAAACAAGAGATTTCGAAATTAAATTACTTACTTACAGCATATTTCAGAACAGCATCACTATTTACCTTCCAGATCTTCCCTTTTATTATAAAGAAGCTAGAATAACCCCACTTGAATATAAAAGACAACTGTAAATATTAAAACCTTTTTGACCAACCAGAATTTCAAATGTCTTTCCACAGAAAATTCCCATAATCTGAGATGCTAAGCTTCTGACCTAAACTGATTTTTCTATACATTATATACACCAAGAAATAAGACTTCCTTAGTATATAAATAAGGCAATAAACTTCTTTAAATCGGTATTATTTTTGGTTTTGCTTTTATAGACAGCATCTTACTCTGTCACCCAGGCAGGAGTGCAGTGACATGAACAATACTCACCTGCAGTCCCCAACTCCTGAGCTCAGGTGATCCTCCTGCCTCAGCCTCCTAAATAGCTGGGACTACAGGAGTGCACCACCACACTCAGATAATTTTGTTTGTTTGTTTGTAGAGATAAGGTCTCATTATGTTGCCCAATTAGGTCTCGAGGTCCTGGCCTCAAGCTATCCTCCGACCTCAGCCTCCCAAAGTGCTGTAATTATAGGCATGAGCCACTGCATCCACTCTTAGATCAGTTTAAGGTAATATTGTCCTTACAGGAAAAAGAAAAATATTATAAAAATAAATAAATAAATAATCTAAAAATTCAGACCATAAAGGAGTAAGTGCAAGTATTTGACACACACATTTCCATAAAACAAAAAGAACAGATGTTATCTGAAGAAAATAGGAAAAAAAAAATGAGGGAAAAGTACTACTTAAGATATCTACATTGCCCCTTGATTGCACTAATGTACACATGATTTAAAAAAAAAAGAAAAAGAAAAAAAGATATCTACATTGGCTACCTTTTACTTTTTTGCAAGATTATCTACACTGGCTACCTTTTATTTATTTTCTTATTATTATCTTTTGCTTGCAAAGATAACTCAGATTTTAGTATCTAGACATTCTTTTTAAAATAACTAGCCCAGTAGAAAAAGAATTCAAGGAAGTGAAATCATAAAATTATATGCTTTACTTTTCCTAACAATGAAATAAATAAATGAGTAAACGATCATTTTTCATATATCGATAGATAGTCTTTAAGGTAAATTCTGAATATTTCCTAATCTATTAAGCTGTAAGCCAAATTATTACACACACACTCCAATTTCAACTTCTTTCCTATACTTAGGTGCCTAAAAGAGTTTTGTTGGGATTTGAAAACTGTCATCTACTCCGAGTAGTGATAGCTCAAGCCTATAATCCTAGAACTCTAGGAGGGTGCAGCAGGAGAATCCCTTGATCTTAGGAGTTTGAGACCTGCCTGCACAAAAGTGAGACTCCATTTTTATCAAAGATAGAAAAAATTAGACCAGGAGCAGTGGTTCACATTTGTCATCCGAGCACTCTGAGAGGTCAAGGGCAGGTGGAATGCTTGAGCTCATGGGTTTGAGATCTGCCTGAGCAAGAGTGAGACCCTGTCTCTACTAAAAATACAAAAAACTGGGCAGCGCCTGTGGCTTACTGGGTAGAGTGCCAGCCCCATATACTGAGGGTGGCAGGTTCGAACCAGGCCCCAGCCAAACTGCAACAACAACAACAAAATAGCCAGGCATTGTGGCGGGTGCCTGAAGTCCCAGCTACTTGGGAGGGTAAGGCAAGAGAATTGCTTAAGCCCAGGAGTTGGAGGTTGCTATGAGCTGTGATGCCATAGCACTCTACTGAGGGCGATAAAGTGAAACTATCTCAAAAAAATAAATAAATAAAATAAAATAAAAATAAAAGTACAAATACAAAAACGGAGGCAAGAGGATTACTTGAGCCAAAGAATTGAAGTTTGCTGTGGTACTCTACCCAGAGCTTAAGACTCTGTCTCTGGCAGTGCCTATGGCTCAGTGGGTAAGGGCACTGGGTTCAAACTCGGCCCTGGTCAAACTGCAACCAAAAAAAAAAAAAAAAAAATCAACTGCCCATTTAAAGTTCAAAACAGGCTCGGCGCCTATGGCTCAACAAGCTAAGGCCAGCCACATACACCTGAGCTGTTGGGTTCGAATCCAGCCCAGGCCCACAGAACAACAATGGTGGCGGCAACCAGAAAATGGCCAGACGTTGTGGTGGGTGCCTGTAATCCCAGCTACTTGGAAGGCGGAGGCAGGAGACTTGCTTGAGCCCAGGAGTTGGAGGTTGCTGTGAGCTGTGATGCCATATCACTCCATCCAGGGTGACAGGTTGAGGCTCTGTCTCAAAGAAAAAATAAAAATAAAGTTCAAAACAGAAGAAGGAAAATAACGAATAGATGAGAACTAAAGAACTATAAAATCTTCCAAATAAAAAATGCAATAGAAACTCTAAACTACCACAGCCACTCCAGTCTCCACAAAAATGTTCAGGAACCCTACTCTCAACCCAGCTAAGCAAATATGGCAACTAAGCTTCATTTTATAGGGGTGTTAGTAGACGTACAACAGCTACTTGCTATAGAACCGACCCAGTCAGCAGTACAGAAGTTCACAGCTTCAGCAAAGTTATAGCCCTGGTTAAATCCAGAGTGATAGGCACGAGGAAAAGTCACAACGAACTCGCCAGCACACTGATTGGTCCTGTACACCTAAATGCAAATTGGAAACAGAGATACAAAAAAAATAAATAAAAACCAAAACAAGAGAAAAACAGTTTGCCAGACAGTATTTTCTAAAACAGTTTGTCGGAAGTATTTTCTAAAATTAAAAACAATAGAACATTAACTTACACATATCAGAAGATAGTATCAGAGCTTAAGAATTATCTAAAATCAAATCCAACCAACCCTCTTAACACAGTCACTCATAATAAGTTATAATTCACGACAAGAATTAACAGCCAAAAGAAATTCTCAAAGAAAAAGTATTAATCTCACTGAGCCACTGTTTCCTAACTAGATAAAATTTTTACAATTAAGGGATTTTTTTTTTTATTTCTGAGTTCTAAACAGTGTTAAAGAATGGAGTCTTAGGCGGCACTTGTAGCTCAAAGGAGTAGGGCACTGGCCCCATGTGCCGGAGGAGGTGGAGGGTTCAAACTCAGCCCTGGCCAAAAACTGCAAAAAAAAAAGAATGGAGTCTCCTACTATCTATGGATATTTGGAAGCTAACTAAAGAGCTCATACATCCTATGAGATATCTCCAAAATCAGTTTTCCTGAATTACTTCATTTTATGATGATACTTTAGGTCTTCTAAAAAGTCCCAGACTCCAATAAAAATTCACTCTTTACTCAAATCTGCAATAATCCATCAGGTTAATGTTTTTACCTGAAAATAAATAAAGTTTGCTTCACCTTTTTTAAAAAAAAAAATTCACTCTTTAAAGAGAGTAACATTACACGCCTATGGTCCCAGCTACTCGGGAGGCTGAGGCAAGAGAATCGCCTAAGCCCAGGAATGGGAGGTTGCTATGAGCCGTGTGACGCTACAGCACTCCACCGAGGACGATAAAGTGAAACTCTGTCTCTATAAAAAAAAAAAAAAACAGTAACACTACTGTTAATCTACTTTCTCAATAAAATTATGATAATATATTTGATTATATGTACCAAATGTTAAATATATACTTTATCAAGTGTAGTAGCTTAAATTTGAGAATCATTTTAAGAGTAGTTTTTTTTCTTGGTAGCGACAGAGTCTCACTTTATTGTCCTTGGTAGAGAGCGGTGGCGTCCCACAGCTCACAGCAACCTCCAACTCCTGGGTTTAGGTGATTCTCTTGCCTTAGCCTCCCAAGTAACTGGGACTACAGGCGCCTGCCACAATGCCAAGCTATTTTTTTGTTGCAGTTTGACTGGGGCCAGGTTCAAACCCGCCACCCTGAGTATATGCAGCTGGCGCCCTATTCACTGAGCCACAGCTACCGCCCTGAGAATCATTTTAAAAACTAAATTGAAAATTAGAAAAGATATTTGTGGTGTATTTTTACTTCATTATCTCATGTATTAAAAGCTATGAAATATTTACACGAGAAAATGACAAGCATTCACTATCAGAGTTGCCACTTAAAATACCTTTTTGGTTAAATACAGATAAAAAAGAACATGAGCTTTTTGTTCAAACCAGAATATGTTTACTAAAAACAGAAGGCTATCTGAATGGATAGCTATACATATAGTATGATTCATACTTTAAAACACTACTTCTTAATCAGATAAAAATTGTTCCACTCAGTGTATAAATTGTAACTTAGCTAGACGACATGACCTCTCATTTCTAGTTACAGAACAAAGCATATGCTATGATTCTACCTAATCAAAAGCTGAAATAAATTAAAAACACACAAAAAGACTCACAGGCACACCATGTTCCATTAGTACATTAGGGTTCATGATAGTAACCAACTGATGTAGAAGATCAGGCTGGGACTCAAACAACTCAGGAGCCAACTCCCTCATCACCTCCTCCAGCTGCTCTGCAGCATGAGATGGGACACCATACCATGTCTTTGGCTCTCCCCTAGCAAAAGAAATAAATGTTAAACTAGATAGCACATAGTGCTAGGGTCTCTGATTCAGACCCACTTAATTATAATTTTTTTAAATGTTCTTTTTTTCTTATTTCCTTACTTTATTATTATTATTTTTATTTTCTTGGGGTTTTGTTGGAGGTGGTGGTGTTGAGACTGAATCCCACCCTATACCCTGAGCAAAGTACAATGGCGTCATAGCTCACTGCAACCTCAAATTCAGGACTGTGGGCATCCTGCTGCCTTAGTCTATAAAAGCCACTGGGATTACAGGTGCTTGCCACAGTGACAGCTGGCTTTTTCATTTTTTTATGAGTTAGGGTCTCACTCTCGCTCAGACAAGTTTCAAACTGAGCTCAAGCAAATTTCCCGTCTCAGTCTCCCACAGTGCTAGGATTATGGGCATGAACCACTACGCCCAGTCCACTTCATTATAATTAACTTTGTCTTATTCCATGGCCACAGATTCTATGTCCTGAATCCATCTCATAAACCTATGCTATTGTTCACAATAAGAGTTAAGGCAAAAATATATAGATGGATAGATACATACTTATCACCACTATAAGAAAAGCAACCCAGAGCACATAAAACTCTTTAAGGTAGACTGGTAGTGATATCTTCAAACAAAAAGATACTGCATGAAAAGTAAGCACTGTTCCAAAGGATACTGACACACTACCTTGATTCAGACGTCCAATGAATACTCCAATTATCCCACAATAACTTAAGTCAGTCCACGCTCTCTAGAATACTTCTAAATAACGTTTATGAATGTGATTTTATTATCCAAGGAAATATGCCAAGACTAACAATTATTTAAACTTCAAGTATAGTTATATCTCTAAACCTTAAGGATCAAAAACTTGGTTATTATTAATCTGCTAGTTCTTTTTAAAGACTAGAATTCATTTAGGATACTAAGTTGTACTCCAAAGAAATGGATTTTTAGTCAAGCTATTTACAAATGGTTGTATTTCTTAATCTTCATTCAATTTACAAGACTAGATAGCAGTGTTGTCCCAACAGAATTTAATTGCAATGATTAAAAAAATTCTGTAATTGTGCTGGCCAATAAAATAACTAAGTCACATATGACTAGAGAGTAATTGAAATATGTCTAGTCCAACTGAGAAAGTAAATATTCAATTTTATTTACTCTAAACTAATTTAAATTTAAATAGCCACATGTGACTAGGAGTTACCACATCACAGAACAGGGAAATGAAGCAGAATAAGAATGTCACTAGCGTTTTCTACTGCATACCGTGATCTGAGTAGTATCTTCTCACAGGAGAGAAAAATCTTATCTAGTATGCTATATTAAAGAGTGCACATACCAGTGCAAGTAGTTGATGGAATAACTCCAGTGATCTTCAATGTGCCAGCAAAAAGAAGAGAAGCACATTCCCACATAGAGCCAGGGTACCTTCATACCAGAGATGTCCACATTAATATGTGCAAGAACAGACTGCTCCAAGACAGGCATGTTATTCAAATTCCAACCTGAAAGTGCATATTCCTAAAAAAGAAAAAAAAATTATAAATGAAAGATCAGAAATGACAAGTACTCAACAGAAATATCAAGGGAATCTTCAAAAAAAGGTGAAATTTTTATAATATTTATAATAATTTAGAATTTAGTCCACATAATCTGTTCTCTTTGTTCTCTAACACATGTAGCCTTTAACTAATATTAAATCCTATTTCCTGTCCAGGGCCTATTTAGGTTTCCCTTTATTTCAGATACTTCTGGTCAAAGTGCATGAGCAAAAGCTTCTTATTACTCCCCAGTCTACCAGTAAAATAGTGAGGCACATAATAATAGGTAACTATTAGCTGGGCGTTGTGGTGGGCGCCTGTAGTCCCAGCTACTCAGGAGGCTGAAGCAACAGAATCACCTAAGCCCAGGAGTTGGAGGTTGCTGTGAGCTGTGTGACACCACGGCACTCTACCGAGAGCAATAAAGTGAGACTCTGTCTCTACAAAAAAAAAAATAATAATAGGTAGCTATTATATTTCACTCTATCCCCACTAGAATAATTTTCCGAAACATTGATTACTTTATTGATAACATGGTGCTAGAAAATGTGAAGACAAAACATAAGACACATAATCCTGAATTGGCGACAATAATGAAGACTGACAGGAGGTAGAAAGTCACAACTATCACTCCTACCTATAAAATTTATCTAGAAATACTAAATTATTAATATAACAATAACAAAAAATTTCATAGCTAAACTCAAAACAAAAAGGAATTTTCAGTTTCCCAAAACAAATAAGAAGCAAAACCAGAATGAAAAAGGAAGCTGTTGGGCAGCACCCAAAGCTCTGTGGGTAGGGCGCTAGCCACATACACTGAGGCTGACGGGTTCAAACCTGGCCCGGGCCAGCTAAAACAACGACAACTGTGACCAAAAAAAACCAAAAAACAGCCAGGCGTGTGGTGGGCGCCTATAGTCCCAACTACTTGAGAGACTGAGGCAAGAGAATCACTTGAGTCCAAGAGTTTGAGCCTGCTGTGAAATATAATGCCATGGCCCTCTACCTGGGGCAACAACAAGAAAAAAAAGACAAGGAAAGAAAAGAAAAAAGAAGCTGCTAAGAGGAGTTCCTAATTGGATATAAATATTAGAAACTTAAGTTTTAACCTAACTATCGCTGAAGCCATATGAGATAAGTGACTTAAAAGTGTTTATCATCTTTATGGAGAGCAGTTCTCAAAGTGGTGTCTGGAAGAGCCACAATTTCAAACTATTTTCATATTTCTAAGATGTTATTTACCTTTATTACTTATATTTCTACAGATTATAGTGTGAGTTTTCCAGAGGAAACATGTTATATGGTATCACAACAGACTGAAGTCAGGAGCAGAAATGAGAGTCCAACTGCCTTCTATTACAAGGTTGATAACTGAACCTCAATGCCTGGCACTGAGGCAGGGAAGATTAACTAATGTATTACTTTTATATGTTTATAAATGTTTATATGAGAGGGCGGCGCCTGTGGCTTATCGAGGAGGGCACCAGCCCGTATATCGAAAGTGGCGGGTTCAAACCTGGCCTCGGCCGAACCTCAAAACAGAAAAGTAGCTGGGTGTTGTGGTGGGTGCCCGTAGTCCCAGCTACTCGGGAGGCTGAGGCAGGAGAATCACCTAAGCCCAGGAATTAGAAGTTGCTGTGAGCTGTGTGACACCACGGCATTCCACCGAGGATGATAAAGTGAGACTTTGTCTCTACAAAAAATAAAATAAAATAAAATAAAAGTCTATGAGATAAAAAGTTAAAAAAAAAAGCAACAGGCTCGGCGCCTGTGGCTCATTGGGGTAAGGCGCCAGCCACGTACACCTGAGCTGGCGGGTTCGAATCCAGCCTGGGCCCGCCAAACAACAATGACAGCTGCAACTAAAAAAAAAATGGCCAGGAGTTGTGGCGGGCACCTGTAGTTCCAGCTACTTGGGAGACAGAGGCAGGAGACTCGCTTGAGCCCAGGAATTGGAGGTTGCCGTGAGCTATGATGCCACTGCACTCTATCCAGGATGATAGCTTAAGGCTCTGTCTCAAAAAAAAAGCAACAACCCTTGGCTGGGTGCAGTGGCTCATGCCTGTAATCCTAGCACTCTGGGAGGCCGAGGCAGGTGGACTGCCTGAACTCACAGGTTCGAGACCAGCCTGAGTAAGAGTAAGACCTCATCTCTAAAAATAGACAGGCGTTGTTGCAGGTACCTGTAGTCCCAGCTACTCAGAGGGCTTAGACAAGAGAATTGCTTGAGCCCAAGAGTTTGAGGTTGCTGTGAGCTGTGATCCCACAGGATTCTATCCAGGGCAACAAAAGCGAGACTCTCTCTCTCAAAAAAAAAAAAAAAAAAAAAAGCCCTCAAAGTAAGAGCAAGTTACAAAGCTAAAGAGAAAATTTATAAGACAGATTCAAAGAAATTATCAGGATGCACCACAGAGACAGAGAAAATATATAATTAAGAGCCAGGCATTGTGGTGGGCACCTGTAGTCCCAGCTACTTGGGAGGCTGTGGCAAGAGAATCGCTTAAGCCCAAGAGTTTGAGGTTGCTGTGAGTTGTGACGCCATAGCACTCTACCCAGGGTAACGTAGTGAGACTGTCTCAAAAAAAAAAAAAAAAAGTCATGAGGAACAGAGTATAAAAGTCCAGCACAGGGTTAATTAGAAATTATAACAAGAGGATCAGCGCCCGTAGCACAGTGGTTATGGTGCCAGCCACATACACCAAGGCTGGGGGGTTCAAACCCAGCCAAGGTCAGCTAAACAACAACTGCAATAAAAAAGTAGTCGGGGGCGGCACTTGTGGCTCAACGAGTAGGGCACCGGCCCCATATGCTGAAGGTGGCGGGTTCAAACCCAGCCTCGCCAAACTGTAAAACAGAAAAATAGCTGGGCGTTGTGGCGGGCACCTATGGTCCCAGCTACTAGGGAGGCTGAGGCAAGAGAATCGCCTAAGCCCAGGAGCTGGAGGTTGCTGTGAGCTGTGTGACACCACAGCACTCTACC
>CAUYON010103811.1:0-13471 GCA_963573935.1 Arctocebus calabarensis
TATGTAGCCTTAAAGAAAGATGGAGACTTTATCTCTTTCATGTTTACATGGATGGAGCTAGAACATATTCTTCTTAGCAAAGAATGGATGCATATTCTTCAAGAATGGAAGAAAAAGTATCCAATGTACTCAGCCCTACTATGAAGCTAATCTAAAGGTTTCATTTGAAGGCTATAACCCAACTATAGCACAAGAATATGGGAAAGGAAGGGAGGGGGGAGGTTGGGGTGAAGGGAGAGTAATTGGTGGGGCCACACCTATGGTGCATCTTAGAAGGGTACAGGCGAAACTTACTAAATGCAGAATACAAATGTCTTCATACAATAACTAAGAAAATGCCATGAAGGGTATGCCAAACAGTTTGACGAAAACATTTCAGATTGTATATGAAACCCGCACATTGTACCCCTTGATTGTACTAATGTATGCAGCCATGATTTAATAAAAAAAAAAATTTCACTATCTAGATCTAATCATTTATTTTCATGATAATCACCATTCTAATATCACTACCAGTCAAAAGAACTCAATGCCTCAAATTAAAATACCAGGTTCAAATATTGGGAATTGGGAACTCCCATGGACAGGTGACAAGAGTATAGCCTTGCCAGCTACTATACGGAGAAATTTGGTAATACTTTATATAGTCTGTGGATATTTTAGAATTCAGCACACTCACTCCTGGGTATATACCCCCCGGAAAATTTTTGTACCAAGTACAAAAGGATGTAGAATATTGTTTGTTGCATTATAATTTATGCTATTAAGGATTTGACAACTTAAATTTTCATCTTAGAAAGACAGATGCCATATGTGAATAAAACAGACTATAATACCACAAGAAAAGAACCCACTAAGTCCTCACAGATAATCATGAAAAACAAAGTGTTTAGTAGCTAGGGGGGGAACATTAAAACTGAAGAACATTTGCAGGACAACAGTATTTAAATATTTTTTTAAAAAACTCAAAATCACCTTATGTATTTTTCATATATAAGAAATATATATTTTTCTGGTAATAGAAAACACAAAAGTTCAAACAAAAGATGTATATCAATTTCATGTAAACATTCGGGTCAATAGAGAAAAAGCTATGAGACTAAGGCCTAAGGCCATGGATAAAGATGAGAACACGAACTAAAGAAAAAGATCAACCCAATTTGCTCCTCAAGTACCAACCTGCTACCCCTCTTTATCACTCTCATGGCATTTCTTAGCCTGCAGCTTTTACACATCAGGAAAGACTCTAACATTCTAGCTATTCTCTTTGCTAAATTTAAAGGACATCTTTAGCGCTCATCTTACCTGACTTCTCACCAGCATTTGACTTATCTTACTTTGCCGTCCTCAAACCAGAGGCTCCTGGTTTGCCTCGTATCTCTCTGCCTACTTTCTATTTCAGTTGCTTTTGCTGTTTCATCTACTTCATCATCAGCCTTTAAATGTTCTACTTCCCCCCACGTTCTTCCCTAGATATTCCTCCTTCTCTAGCTCTTCTAGGGTATATCCTTAATTCCCTCTCATTCTTAAAGGTTTCCCAAATGTGTGTGTGTGTATACATACGCACACACACACATATATATATTTCCAGCTAGACAACTCTGAGCTCCTGGCCGTTTAAACACCTTTTTTTTTTTGACATCACCATCCAAATACCTCTGAGGCCTTCTGGCTCAACATGTCTGGCTCATGATCTTCCCCCTGGAACCTAGCCCTTTTCCAAATCCCCCTCTCAGTTAATGGTACCATGATTCATTCAATTACTTAAGTCAAAAGCCAAAAAGATATCTCTGACATCCTACTCATCTAACATCCACTGAATATATATCCAACAGATATTGTTTTTGTGTGTGTTCTAAATGTCTCCTACATACATCCACTTCCCTCCATCACTGCTGCTACTGCCCAATTTCGGGCTACTATCACCTCTCACTTGTACCCCTCTGATAATCTCTTGATTGGTCTTTGTACACCCACTGATATCGACTCTCCTCCAGAACACCTGATTGAGTTTTTCCAAATGCAAATCTGATTGTGTCAACCTCAGCTTAGAACACTTCAATAGTTTCACATTGCTCTTAGGATGAAGATCATCATCTTTATGATGACTTCCACACTTCTGCCTAATTTACTCCCTTTCTATGTCTACAGCCTCAGAACATAGCCCTCTTCCCTTTTTTTTATCCTATTCCACCTTAAGTTTCTCAAGAAAGTCATACTTCTCTCTATCTCAGGGCCTTTGCACACACAGTCTTCTTTGCCTAGGATGCTTCTCCCTGTATCTGTATTCTCTAGATGTTAGCTCAAGTTTCATCTAGGCAAATCTTTTCTGACAGATAAACAAAGGCGGGTAGCTCTATTACACAATCACTTGGTACTTGGGATTTTTTTCCCCTTATAATTCCTCACCACCAGTTACGTATGTATGTGTGTGTTTATTTTAAAATTATCTCTCACATCACTAAGAATGTAAGTTTCATAAGAGTAAGAAACACGTACACTTTGCTCACTAATGTATCCCAACACTTAGCACAGAATCATTAGCACCAATCATTGTCTCTTAATATCTATTCTCTTTTATTAAAATAGAATCTCTATCCAATTTTTAGCTAAGAATAGGCACTGTGATGGATTGAATGTCTCCTCAAATTTTACATGTTGAAGCCCTCACTCTCAAGGTGTTGATTTTTGGAGACAAACTATGAGAGATAATTAGGTTCACCTGAGGTCTTGAGGGATAGCCCCTACAATGGTGTCAGTGTCCTTATAAAAAGAGGAAGAGACTAGAGCACTTCCTTTCTCTTTACCATGTGAGGACACAGTGAGAAGGTGGTCACTTGCAAATCAGGGAGACAACCCTCACCTGAAAACAAATATGCCAGTATCTTGATCTTGAACTTCCTAGCCTCCAGAACAGTGAGAAATAAATGTCTGCTTTTAATCCACTAAATCCATCCTGAGCTGCCTAAGACATGGGCCCTCAGGAAAAAGAAAAAGCCACACTTCTCAATCTTACTTATAGCCCAGTTTAAACATGTGAATCAATCTGGACCAATAGAATGCAAATGCAATTCTCTGGACATGTCCTTGAAAGGAAGGAGCATGCCCTCCTCTTCCCCTTTCCATCTCTCTCCTTCGTGCTGGGCAGAAATGTGGACAAGACAGCAAGAAGGCAGGAGCAATACTCAGAATGGAATAGCAACATAGAAAAACCAGGGCTCTGAGGACTTTGCATGCAGTCCCCATAGCAGTCCAGAATTTTAAAAGGAAAGGAAAAAAAACTTTATTTTGTTTAACATTTCGTGTTCAACCTTCATTAAAAATAACTGAGCCAATATTGACTAGATAATCAATATAGTCTACTCATTAATGTATTCAATATGTGAGTATCTTAGGAAAGATGACACAAAAGGAAATTCTCACACAAATTCCTCCTAACAAGTCTGTGCCAAAAAAGTTAAGAACAGAGAAAAAAAGAAATGTTTCTGGGGGAAAAAAGAGAACTAGAGAGCAGCAAGGAGAACTGCAATTTTTTTTTTAGGCCTGACTAGTTGAACCATCTTCCCAGCCTATAGTTGAGCTTTGTCATCAAAATACTTTGGTAAACTCACCACTGCCATCCCAGTCTGCCCTCCCAGCTCACATTCTAATCCTCCCTCCTCTTTTCCTCTTTTTAAGGTTTCTTTTAAGGACCTTGGGGAATTCCTCTGCCTCCATCTGTGCTCAGATCAATTTGAATCCATTCCTTTTTTCTCTCTTCCTCTTTACCTCCTTCAGCTGATCAAACCTGAGACTTAACCTGCATACTCAGTTAAGACTTAGATGGTAGCAAGAGAAAAATAGCCTTTCTACTTTAACCCAAATACCAAAGCCACATAAATCCACCCCACCCCCTTTTGCAGAGATTGTTTACATGTTCATGATGGTAGCTGCTGCCAGGACACAAGTTGTGATGTGTCCCCCTGCCCATCTCCCACCCACTTATTTATTTCCAAATACTCCCCCACCTCCTGTCAACAATCCCTTATCCTTATGTTTCTACACAAACTTTATCTTCTCCCTTGGCAGAAGACATGAGGAGAACAATAACAGAGCTGTAGGGATTAGCTGACACTTAATGATTTCTTCTTTTATAGGATTCCAGCCAAGTATTCCACAAATGCGTAGCTCTCAACAGGAAAGGCATATCTCTCACTCCTAAAGGGTAGGGCTGATCCTTTGTCCTCTAAAGTAAATGGAAAGTGCTAAATTGTCCAAAGGTCACAAAGTCAAGACTGGCAAGCTCCTTATATAAAAATAAATGTATAGCACGTCATAACCATGGGAATTGAGACATACTTAAGAGAAAAATCAAAATCAGAAGTATTTCTGTTTTGTACCTTACTGGTGAGGTCATTTTAAATTATAAGAAACAATCATTAAAATAATAGGTGTCTGTAACTGCCTGTGTATAGGAGATAAGGGCAACAATAATTCAATTCTCAATGCCTCTGAGTTTGATGGCAATTATCTATATGAGTAATATTTTTTTAATAGTTCTAAATATTTAATTCAGAAGCAGCTATTACTCCCACATTCCTTCACTGCACACATATTAATGTGCTAGATACCAGGAGTATAAAGAAGTAAGATATGTCCCTAATCTCTGAAAAAGATGATGAAACAAGTGATACAACATGTAAGTGCCATAAGGAGACATACATAATTCTATTCATGGAAAGTAATTTGTAAATTTAATCTTAATGCGTTGCAGTTCTTCAGGGCAATGGAAGAGAAAAGTCATTTTTGCATAGAATATGTAGCATGTACAGAAACATGGGGACAAGGTTTAGAAATATATAGCTAGGTGGTTATAGCTGGAACCCTGGGAAATACTACAGGAACTATCCCAGAACAAGAAAGGTGAGAAAGTACTAATATAGGACCCTAAGCTGCCAGCTGCTTAGGGGGGTTAAGTCCACTACAAGATGCATGAACCTTAGCTGGCATTCCTTAAACTTAAACAGCCAATTGCAAATTATCAACCCAGAGCCTAAAAGAGCTAATGGTGGGGTCTGACTGACTAACCCGTGTTTAATGCAACACTAAGCATTTTCCACTTTCCACAACCTTGTGAGAGAAACACTCCCATCTCAACAGTGAGTGAACTGACAGCAAAAGAAGTCAAATAACTACCCAAATTTATACTACTAATGATAGAACCAAGAACACAATCAATAATTCAATTTAACAACTGTAGCTAGTGAAATTTTTATATACCATGGCTGCCTCCCAAAATAATAACTGCCAACATTTGTTCTGATCTATTTATCTTATGAAATAATTTCACATGCATCATCTGGCTCAATCCCTATAAAAACTCAAAAAGAAAATTTAAGGCTCAGATAGTTATCCCAAGTTTGTTCAACTGGTTAAATAGTGAAGTGGGGACTCCATACATCTGAGCATGATGATCTTTTTTGCAAAACCATTCTTCTTCTAGTAAGAGTTATAGATTAATGTTCATGGAGAAATTGAAGCCTTTGAGGGAATGCTGGGAATGCAGTTACTGAACATTTAAAACAGGTCAATGAGAAAATATAATAATTTGCATTTTTCTCTTTACCTTTTTATTTCTTTTTTTATTAAACTATATACACATAGATCATGTGTACATTAATGTATTTATGGAGTACAACATGCTGATTTCATGTAGAATTAGGAACGCTAACATCGCACTGGTTAATAAGTACTTCTTCTCGTTTACTTAATTATTGTGTTAAGACACTTATACTCTATACTTAATAGATCTGACATGTACCCTTGCATTATGCACCTATTTTAATTGAGATCACTATACATCTTAACTTCACAGACATCAGAGCTGTAATTTTACATTTATTTTAGTAGTTGTTTGGTTAACATCTCTCTCTCCATAAGACTATAAGTCCCATGAAGAAAGAACAGATCCATTTTTTATTATTGAATCTTCAGCACCTAACACATTTATAATAGGCACTTTTATAATACAAACTATCTCTTGAATAAATAAGCAATTTCCAAATTCAGTGACCTTTGCAATCATTACCTGGAGAATTTGGTCATATTGACTCTCTCCTTGAAATCCTTTCTGGCATTAGTACCAATAAAATTCTCCTCATTGTCTTTTAACCCTTTTTTTTTTTTGCTCATTCTTGGTACTTCAAGATTCCTCCTCTTCAAACATCCCATCAATGTTGCTCCCTAAACCCAATCCTTGCTTTTCTTCTCTTCTTACTTTATTTACCCTTCTTGCATAATCTCACATGAATAGTTCACTCACTCTTAATTCCATTGGCTTTTAAATCCAACAGCCAAGACCTCTTGCCTGACATCCTGATTCATATTCCCAAATATCTACCAGGCTATCCCACAGTTATCTGTCTAACACACAGTGTGTTCAGAACTAAACCTGTCATTTTAACCACCAACCTTGTTTTAATGTTTAACTTTATTGATGAATGCCAGTAGCCTAAGCCAGAAATTGTGGGGTACTCAACCACGATCTTGCTTACTGTCTTCCCCATATCCAATGATTCCTCCAATTTTACATATTCTTCCTCTTAGATGGAAGTTCCTAGAATTCTTGCCCTTTCACTTCCTACTGGCACTATGTCACTAACTGGGTTCAGTCTAGTTAATGATCTTCACCTTGTATCCCCGGTAGGTAGTCAGTCTTATGGTCGATAGTCTGGTGACAATCAGCAAACTGTTTTTTCCCAGTCCAGGAAGCAATACACAGTTTGCTTAGTACCGGAAGGTGCAATAATGTCACTAAAGCAAACTGCTCAGTTAGGCTGACATTTTGGTAGCCAGTCTTTCTTGATGAAAAAGAGGGCATTTTTCTGAATGCTAGAACAAGCTCTTTGTTTCTTTGGCCACTTTAACATGTAGTACAAAAATCAGCTACTTTGAGCAGCACTGCTGAGGTTACCCCATCCCTAAGGAAATCTCATGTTCTAATCTCATCATGCACTCCCAGGCTAAGCTACATGGCTCTCACCGTTCTGTGGAGTTTGTGCTGCCCCTCTTTGCCTAGACCAAGTCAGGAGAGCCCTTAGCACTAATGTGCTTATAAACAGTAAGAGCACCCATCATATTACTTTATAATTGCTATTCACGTATCTCTCATCATGTTCCACAAATTTTAGATGAATAAATAAAATATAGATATTCATGGATGTCTTAGTTCATTCAGGCTTCTAAAACAAAAAATACCATAGATTTGATGATTTATAAACAACAGAAATTTATTTCTTATGATTAAGAGGGTGGAAAATGCAAAAATCAAGGTACAAGGAGATTCAGTGTCTACTAAAGGCATTCTTCCTACTTCATAGATGGCCATCTTTTTGCTGTGTCTTCACACAACAGAGGGGAAAAAGGGTCTCCTTTATATGGGCACAAATCCCATTCATGAGGGCTTCATCTTCATGACCTAATCACCTCTCAAATGTCTTACCTCCCTGTATCATCACCTTGGGGGTTAAGATTTTAACATGTCAATTTGGGGTGGAGGGAGACATAAACCTCCATAAACCATCCATTGCAATGGATGAACACTTTATACAGGAAAAAATTCTATAGAACCAGATATGTGGGTATAATTCTAACCCACAACTTTAAGTTAAAATTAATGAAGAATGTACAAATTTTAAAACAAATAATTTATTGGCTTATGTCAAGATAATTTTAGTCATTTGACACACCATATACCTGATATAGAAATTTGTTCCTTGAATTTATACAAGAAATTCTGACCCATAGTAAATATTTTTGGCAGTAATGTCTGTAGACAATTGTCCAAATCAGATTTGGCACTAAGATCCATTTCTACATTTTCTTGGCCCAAAGTTTACTGTACATATCACTTGGAACCTAGCTTTTCAAGAAATTATTACGTTTTAAAAATTGCACAAGCATGTTTTATTCTCATGATAGGTAAGTATGTGTAATTACGTGTGTGCTAAATTCTCGGAGGAGCAAAAAATGTAATTTATATAAAACACTGCATGTGGAAACAAAACAAAAAACACTTCCAATCATCTTGTGCATAGGCTATTTTTAAAGCAACAGCTTGTAAATGTTCTTCTATGCCCTGTTTGTAGTTGCAGCTGCAGAAGCATCTTGCCACCACCCTCAGTTCGATTATTTTCACCTATAACTTGAATTATCCATGATGTATAGATAATATATTTAAAAGGAGCAATATTTTTTCTATCTCCACCATTTATTCTAAATGAGAATTTCTCAGAAGTGGCAATTCAGCTTAGCTTCTTCAACAACCTTTTCATCAATTCAGTGGGGAATGGGTACCTGGGATAAAAAACAGATTGATGTGGGGAAGCTATATCGCTTTCTAGCTCCTAACAAGATCTTTGCAAATGGTCTTATGTTTGAAAGGCCATAGATGTCCTGATTGTCCAACACCTTTTGCATACTACTATAGAGGAGTGCATTACTAAATATTTCCAGATTAGGAATAATTTGCCTTTTTTTTTTTTTAACTATCTAGGTCCTGCTCTTCTCCAAAGATAAATATTAAGAGTTAACTATTTTATTATGCATTCACCTAGTTTATTTTTCCAACTATAAATCACTTTCTTTACTATTTTAAGAGTTGAGAAAATGGGGTGTGTCTAAAATCAATGTATACATGAATATAACAATTTCTTCTTTCCCCCCCACAAAGTACTTGTGATACTGGGACGTATCTGATAAGTGATAATATCTTAAATCTGGTGAAATGTCATTAAATTCATAAAAAGACAGCAAATACTATTACATTGATGTCAAGTAACTAATTTTTTAATGTCCTTCATAAAAGTATCTAAGTTGCTGTTTAACAATATCATATTTATTTCACCAATGAAAAACATGAAATTCAATTCATTACAACAAGTCCTTCAGAGTAAGAGTGATGCCATGTTATACAGTGTACTCACACATCCTAGTACATACCTAATATATAGGCTCCAGAAGATCCCTGCTGCATGAGTGTGTGAATACAATTATTATGTACTGGTAAATCACAATGGTGCCTATGCTTCTCAGTTCTATCTCCAAATAAGGGTTCAACATAATGGCAAGACTTTCAGAATCTCACAAAGTATTTATATTCTAGGATCACTCCAAATTGTTATAAAATCCCCCATCTGGCATTGCGTCTTACAATCATTACTGGAATCAGAGTTCAGTGGGAAAAAAAAAGAAAGAAAGAAAGAAATTAAGATACAACCTTTTCCTAAGCCTTGGATTTCTGTTGTACAGATTCAGGAAAAGGAGAAAGATTAGTTTGGCTTATTTTATTTTGTTTTGTTTTAATTATTATGGATGTGTAATAGTTGTATATCTTTATAGAGTACATGTGATGTTAATCAAATCAGAGTAATTGAGGTATCTGTCACCTCAGGCATTTAATATTTCTTTGTGTTAGGAACATTCTAATTCCACTTTCTTAGTTATTTTAAAGTATACCCTAACATTGTCGATTTTGGTCACTTTGGCATACTATCAAATAGTGTTCATTCTAGCTAACTATATTTTTGTACCCGTTAACCATCCACAATTTATCCCCCTCTCTCTGCTACCCTTCCCACCCTCCGGTAATCATCGTTCTACTTTCTGTCTTCATAAGATCAATTGGTTTTAATATTTAGTTCCCACATATGAATGAGAATATGCAAGGTTTGTCTTTCTGTGTTTGGAAAACTTACAGATTTTTTTCATATATTCTTTTTCTATACACCTCAGCTATAAAATAACTAAGAAATTGTCTTATCCAACCAATAACTTTGAAGCAACTGAACTCCATACTTAACATAATTTGCCTAATTCATCTGGCTGCTAAGTCACAGATCTGGCTCAGACTCACATCTACTAAGTTCAAGGCCAGCACTTGTTCCACTATCTCAATTCTGACAAAGCAAAGTACTACCTCCTTGGGCCAGGCTTGCAAAGTCCTCAAGCTCAGTAGCAGATCAGTTTTTGTGTGATGCTCTTCAGAGAATTTCCCTAGAGCAGAAATAAATCATAGTCTTATTCCTACCCCTCCATAGAATCATCATCAAAGCCAATTAGGCATGTTAGGCCATATTTGCTCTCAGCTCAAATAAAAAATTCTTTTTCTGGAGGAGCAAGATGGCAGCCAAGTAACAGCTTCCTTGCAACTGGGCACAGTGAGACTGGGGAGAGAAGACATCAGGCAACTCTGACTGGTAGGATCTGCCCAGAAATATCCCTTTGGGGACACAGGGAGTCAGCAAGAGACTTCTGGACCCCATGAGGAGGACAAAAGTAGTGGAAAACGGGCAAGTGGTTGCATGTGTTCATTTGGTCTAATCCCGCCGGCACCTGTAAGTACAGCAGCAGTGAGATTGCAAACCAGAAAGGCCTTACCTGTGAGCTGTTTTGATTTTTTTTGGACTTGGCACTCAGTTGAACTATCTTGGGAGAACTTGGGCAAGAGTGCAGAGGACCTAAAGCCTTGTCTAGGGCCCCAGACTGAGCCACTTAGCCAGATGGAGCTAATAATGCTTGTCTGTGGGCAACGCAGAGCCATTGTGTGAGAACTGTGCCAGTAAGCTATGCCCTCAGGGTCACAGAGCAAGGATTGGGTGGGAAACCCTGAGGGAGTAATCTAGTAACTGAGCAGCCTAAAGACAGGGAATGAGATGCCTTACAGCCTTGGCCCTCAGGGGCAGAGACTGAGACCAGTTTGGGCACATTAGGTAAGAGAACAGCAACTTCAGGAGTGATCCCAGCAATAAGTGCTTTCCTGAGAAAGCTTCTGCTTAGCCATGGTTAGCAGTTTAAAGTGTCTTTTAAGTGGGCTGAGGAGAAATTTAGGCTCTCTACCCTATAGGGTTTGAGAAATCAGCAGAGGCCTCCAGTCTCCATCTTGTATAGCCTTATCAGCATTGTGATTAACATCTCATACCCTAGAAGATCACTTGTTGCCCAGACAATATTCAGCAACATATGTATACTGCTTTTTTTTTGATCTTTTTTAATTTCAACATTTTCCCTCTAAATTTTTTTTCTTTCTTTTCTTTCTTAATTTTTCTAGTTTAAATATAATTTCCCATTGTTGCCTTCTTTAACAATTAGAACTTCATTTTTGCTAGTGTTTCTACCCCTATTTGGTTTTCCCCCCAATTTTATCCCATAAAGATTTCTGGATTGGGTGGAGCAAGATGGAAGCCGAGTAACAGCTTCCTTGCAGCTGGGCACGGTGAGACTGGGGAGAGAGGATTTCAGTCATCTCCGGCAGGTGGGATTTGCCCAGAAACTTCCCTTTGGGGACACAGGGAGACAGTGTGAGGCATCTGGACACCCTGAGGAAGGCTAAAGTGGCAGAGATTGGGCAAGTGGTGGCGTCTGTTCATTGGTTCTGATCCTGTTGGCGGCTGTGGGTGGGGCAACAGTGGGACTCCAGGCTGGAAAGGCCTTGCCTGTGAGGGTCTCTTTTGGACTTGGCACTCAGTTGAACTGCCTTAGGGGAACTTGGGCAGGAATGTGGGGACTTTTGAGTGCTGTCTGGGGCCCCAGACTGGGACACCAAGCCAGACAGAGCTGCCAGGGTTTGGTTGTGGGCTGTGTGGAGCCATTGTAGGAGAACTTCCCTGGCAAGCTCCATCATCAGGGTCACAGAACAAGTATCAGATGGGAATGAGTAATCTAGTGACTGAGGGGCATAGGGTGAGACCGGTTTTGGCACACTAGGTAAGTGGATAGCCAATTAAGGAGTGATCCCAGCCACAGTGCTTTCCTGGGAAAGCTTCTGCTTAGCCCAAGTTAGCAATTTAAAGTGTCTTCTAAGCAGGCTGAGGAGGATTTAAGCTCTCCACCCTGCGGGGTTTGAGAAATCATTAGAAACACAGAGTCACTCCCTACAAAGATCCAGTAACGACAGAGTGATTCTGCCAGGGTCTGATCTGGGAGAGATACCTCCCCAACTCTGAGGACGGTCATAGGCAACAGTGAAAAATAATCATGAGGTGGAATCAACAGAAAAACTCTGGCAATATGAATAACCAGAACAAATCAACTCCCCCCAAGGAATGACAAGGTAGATGAAGCACAAGATCCTTTGCATAAGCAAATGGCTGAGATGTCAGAAGTTGAATTCAGAGTCTAGATAGCAACTAAGATCAGCGCAATGAAGGAAAAGATGGAATTAGAATTTCAAGCAGTAATCCAAAAGATGTCTCAAGAACTGAACGAATTCAAAGAGAAAATTACCAAAGATATTGAGACATTGAGACAAGAAGTTGTAGCCCTCAAAGATCTGAGAATCCCTCAGTTACAGAATGGAGCAAACAGAAGAAAGGATATCTGACATGGAAGACAGAGACTTCGAATGTTCCCAAATGCTCAAAGAAGTAGCAAAATGGAAGCCAAAAACGGATCATTCTCCCAGACAGCTCTGGGATAACTCGAAGAAAACCAATATTCGCCTTATAGGGATACCTGAAAACGATGAAGTAGTGTCACGAGGCACAGAGTCTCTTCTTTATGAGATTATGAAAGAGAACTTTCCAGAAATGCCAAGAGATTCTGAAATTCAGATAGCAGACAGTTTCAGGACCCCAGCATGACCCAACCCAAATAAGACATCCTCCAGGCACATCATAATTAAGTTCACTAAAGTTAATATGAAAGAGGAAATTCTGAAAGCAGCCAGGTGTAAGAAATCTATTACCTACAAGGGGAAGACTATTAGAATAACTGCAGACCTCTCTGATCAAACCTTTCAAGCTATAAGAGAATGGTCATCGACTTTTAACTTCCTAAAACAAAAGAACTTTCAACCCAGGATCCTGTATCCAGCTAAACGGAGTTTCATCTACGATGCAGAAATTAAATACTTCAACGACATCCACATGCTGAAGAAATTTGCTATAACTAAGCCAGCTCTCCAGGATATTCTCAGACCTATCCTCCACAATGACCAGTGCAAACCTCCACCACAAAAGTAAACTCACCCAGAAACTATTTATCAAATTTCATCTCCCACCGTGATGAAAGGACTAAAAATGTCCACTGGACTTTCTAAAGATTTATCACTACTTTCAATTAATGTGAATGGTTTAAAGTATCCTTTAAAGAGGCATAGGTTGGCTGACTGGATACAAAAACTAAGGCCAGATATCTGCTGCATACAAGAATCTCACCTTAGCTCAAAAGATAACCTTAGACTCAAGGTGAAGGGATGGTCATCTATATTCCAGGCAAATAGAAAACAGAAACAAGCAGGTGTTCCAATCTTATTTGCAGATACAATAGGCTTTAAACCAACCAAAGTAAAGATGGATAAAGATGGACATTTCATATTTGTTAAGGGTACCACTCAATATGATGAGATTTCAATTATTAATATTTATGCACCCAACCAGAATGCACCTCAATTTATAAGAAAAACTCTAATAGACATGAGTAATGTGATTTCCTC
>CAUYON010103813.1:0-15730 GCA_963573935.1 Arctocebus calabarensis
TTTTGAGACAGAGCCTCAAGCTGTCACCCTGGATAGAGTGCTGTGGCATCACAGCTCACAGCAACCTCCAATTCCTGGGCTCAAGTGAGTCTCCTGCCTCTGCCTCCCAAGTAGCTGGGACTACAGGCGCCCGCCACAACACTCAGCCATTTTTTTTTTTGGTTGCAGCCGTCATTGTTGTTTGGTGGGCCCAGGCTGGATTTGAACCTGCCAGCTCAGGTGTACGTGGCTGGTGCTTTACCCCATTGAGCCACAGGCGCTGAGTTACCAGGGGACATTTTTAATCCTTTCACCACTGTGGAAGTTGGAATTTGATCAAAAGTTTCTGAGTAAGTTTACTTTTGTGGTGGAGGATTGCCTGGTCATTATGGAGGATAGGTCTAAGAATTTCCTGGAGATATACAGCCCTACTATGAAACGAATTTATAGCTTCCATATGAAGGCTATTATCCAAATATAGCACAAGAAGACAGGGAAAGGGGTAACAAAGGGAAGGGGAGAGGGAGGATGACTGGAGAGAGGGTAAATGGTGGGATCACACTTATGGTGCATGTTAGAAGGGACAGGTGAAACCTACTAAATGCAGAACACATATGTTTTCACACAATAAGTGAGAAAATCCCATGAAGGTTATGTTGAACAGTTGGATGAAAATATGTTAATGAAGCCCACACACTGTACTCCATGATTGCACTAATGTACATAGCTATGATTTAATAAAAAATAAAAATTAAAAAAACCCACAAAAACAGTACAAAAGTATAAAATTGTTAGTGAAAATCACACAGTTGCTTTTACTATAGCTTCTGACAATGAAGTGACTGGCAAAGCATATGGGAAGTTGGAGTGCTGGGGAAACGTAAGCACCAAAACACCCTATCAACTTGCTGGGCATTCAGATTCCAAAGCAGTGTCGGATTTGGGGCAAAATTTGCTCAAATTTTTCACTCAGACACCAAGTTGTTTGAGTTCTGGGGTTTTTGGATTCTGAAGGTGATACTGTATTTCTTTTTATCACCATCTATTGTTAGGTACTATAGTCCTTTGCATGTAGTACAAAAACCTTACAGAAATATGTGAGATGTAACCTCATGCTTCAAAAAAAAAAAAAAAAAAAAAAAAAAAAGAACATTCTTTTAAATTATCACAATAAAATTATCATAGCAGGAAAAGAAACAGAATATTCTGGAGGGTTGGTATAGTTATGGCAAATTTCTTCAACATGTGAATGTCATTAAAGTTTTTAATTTCTCCATCATAAATAAAACTCAGTTTAGCTGGATACAGGATCCTGGGTTGAAATTTATTTTGTTTTAGGAGATTAAAAGTCAATGACCACCCTCTTCTAGCTTGAAACATTTCAACAGAGAGATCTGCAGTCATTCTAATATTCTTCCCCTTGTAGGTTATGGTTTTCTAATGTCTGGCTGCTTGCAAAATTTTCTCCTTTATTTTAACTTTGGCAAAGTTAATTATAATGTGCTTAGGAGAAGTTCTACTCAGTTTAAGTCATGCTGGGTTTCTGAAACTGTCTGCTATATGAATTTCAGTATCTCTTGGCATGTCTAGAAAATTCTCCTTCATTATCTCTTGAAGTAGTGCCTCTGTGCCTTTTGAAGACACCTCATCAATTTTGGGAATTCCTATATGGTAAGTATTAGTTTTCTTCGAATTATCCCAGAGCTCTCTGAGAGAATGATCCATTTTTGCTCTCCACTTCTCTTCCTCTTTGAGCATTTGGGAGCCTTCAAAAGCTTTGTCTTCAATGTCAGAAATCCTTTCTTCTGCCTGCTCCATTCTATTACTGAGGGATTCTACCATATTTCTCAGATCTTTGAAGGCTGCAAATTCTTATCTCAATCTATCAAAATCTTTGGTGATTTTGTCTTTGAATTCATTAAATTCCTGAGACAACTTTTGAAATGCTCCTTGAATTTCTAATTCCAACTTTACCTTCATTCCATTCATCTTATTTGCAATCCAAATTCTGAATTCCATTTCTGACATCTCAGCCATCTGTTTATGAATGGTTTTTTCATTTGTGTCTGCCACATTGTCCTGTGGTGGTGGGGGGGAGTTATCGACTCTTGTTATTCATGTTACCAGAGTTTTTCTTCTGATTTCACCCCATGATTATTTTACACCATTTGGCTATATGAGCAGATAAGGTGAAGTTGTGTTGGAGGTTGATAAAACAGCCTTTTGCCCAAGAGCTTGGACTGGTGTCTGTACCTTTTCCCCTACAGCTTTGCCAAGGACCTGTACAGTGCAACGGCCTGAAAAGCTGGGGACTTACTTGGTGTGGTGGGGCTAAGTGGCTCTGTCTTTTTTTTCAGCTGGTCTCTGCCCAACACTAGTAATCAGTTACTCTGGGTTGAAGCCTCTGTTGTAGAGAAATACCAGCAATTAAGTCACCCCACCCCCATGGGCAACAACTAGAAAAGGAAAATCAAACCTTCCCACAACCACACACCCAGGGTACCACTTTGGATAGTTCTTGGGTGATTGGCCCAGTTGAAGAGGTCCAAATCAATTGTCCCAGTCAGCACCGGTCTCAGGTGGGAGAGTTCAAAAGATCTCCGGCAACTTAATAGCAGGGGTCTGCTGGCAGCTCAAGAATGTCTAGCTCTGGTGCTCGGCGAGGTTAGAAGGACCCACCCATCAAATGAATTAGTCTGAGAAAGTTGATGCCTCCTTCCCACCTTCCAGCTCTATCACATCCAGTCACTGGTAACCCTACAGGGCTATGACCCAGTTCCCTCCAATGAGCAGATGCCTCAGAGGTTTGCGTCTGCCTGAGTCACAGGGAGATCTATGTCTCCTCAGCCAGGCTGCCACTCTCTGCCCCTATCTGGCAGGGGGAGCTGAGGCCTGAAAACCTCAGATGCTTAATGGAGGCTGGGGTGGCTCACTCAGTTCCAGCATCACCCCTGATTGTTGTTGCTGAGAGAATAGAACAACTTTGCAGAATTTGTTTCTACCCTGGCTAAATTCCCTTGAGGATTAGACGCTGTTTGGGTTCACAGAAACTGCAACTCAGCCCTGGTTAGTGTGGCTGCCCACAGCTGGTGTGTCTTTCTCAGCTGCAGTCTGTATTGGGGTGGGCATGGCTAAAACTCACACTCAGCTTTTGGTTTCCTCCTCTTCCCACCTGCCTTTATCTCAGCTATAATCCCCTGAGAGCCAGGTGTGTCTTAGGCTCACTAAAGCAGTCCTTTTGGTTCAGCCCCACCCTGGAAGTATGCTTTCTCTGCCCGCACATATTCTAGTCCCCGCACCCCGCCCAGGCAGGTCCTACCTCAGGCATACCCTTTACTCATGGGGCCTGCATTTCCATCCCAGATCTCTTTCACCAGTGGCTGCCACTAGAGAAGATGCCTGGCTTCCTCTGGTTGCCCAGAGGGACAGGGAGTGTCTCTGCAAAGTATTTCCAGGGATGTGAGCCCTATTATTCTGGCTGCTGCTGCTCTGTGCTGCTGGGCACATACCTCTCCCTCTCCTGTATGCTTCCCTCTCAGTTGACCATCTTGCCCTTACTCCCATGCACAGAATCATCACAGACCAGCAACTGCCAACACCTTGTCCACGGGTCTCGAGAAAATGATCAAGAATCTGGACTCCATGGGGACAGGCTTCCAAACTCTGGGTGAGAGTGGAGGGGAGTGCTGGGAGTTCAGAATTTCAGGTAGAGAATATATACACTTTTATACAGTTTTATGCCTGGCAGAAGAATGCCATGGCACATTCATAAGTACTCTCTAGAGGACTAGAGGAAGAGTTCCGGTTTTTAGAGGATGTCTCTCATGGGATAAAATAGGAGGGGATCTGAACTCTGCTTGTTAGTATAGAGTATACTATGAGCTGTTCTCATGGGGAAGGGGACTCCCATCCGCTTGGCAATGGATTTTGTACCTATTGTTTGTTTCCTTCGGGTCACAGCTTACCTCATCAGGGTTAATGTGCCTTCTTCAACCTTCTCTCTTGGTTTAGCTTCAAACCATTGGCTTACTTGCTAAATTTCTGTCCTTTAACTCTCCTTCTGAATAGGAGCCTCTGTGGAAAGCTGGCTCCCCTTAGGAGGAAATCTGTGAGATAAAAGTAAACAACTTTTAAAAGTAAAAGGAGGTCAATTGATCTAGCACATATTATATAGATGAATTTCCAGGAAACCTTACTGCATTTTCAGCTGTAATTTAGAATACATCTGAATTCTGGCCGCTTTTATTCTGCCCTCTGCAGGGCAAGGCTTTCACCAGAGCTGGATGGAGCACTGTGTGTCTTTATCCTTTTTTCTATAGACCCTCCTTTTCTTTGAAAGAAAAAGGTTTAAGGAAACCCAGGAACTCATTCCAGTCATGATTTTGGCTCTGTGCTGCCAAGCACTCCTTGGTCTTTCTTAATATCTCTTCTACGGCAATGCCCTCTTTTCTTCTATCTCTTTTCTTCTTCTTCCCATTTCTTTCATGTAGCTACCTCCTGAGCCACTGACACAAAATCTCTTTCTTTTCCTCTCAATGTCTTCATTTTACAATCTCATTTGCCTTCTGTTTTCAACAATGATCTCTGGTGATTATTAAATTTGAAATTTAAGCCTCAGTCTCTTTTCTGAATCACAGATTTTTCTCCTTGTGGCACCAGCTACTTTCCCCAAGTTTGCTGCTTTACTTAAAGGTACTTTTCCTAATCTCCCTTTTCAAGCTAACCATGTTCATTTAGTCAGTCTGAGCCATGCAGACTGGTTTCACATTGTTCTTTCCATCCAAACATCTCTTCCAGTTACTCCATCCTATGTGAAATGGCCATGGGAATCCTTCAAAAGCAGAGATTCCTTGTATTAGTGCACTGCTGAAATGCTTGGTGCAAACTCTTCACTTTATACATGAAATCAAAAGCCCTATACTGACATTTAAGATCCATCCTAACAGGCCCTGAAATAATATTTCTTGCTTGAACAATGTGTACAACCAAAGAACCTCCACATTTTCACCAAACTGATCTGATGCTTGATCCTGAAAGTGCCCTCTGTTTTCTCGAGTGTGTGTCTCAAGCTTGCTTTCTCCCCTGTGTGCTTTGCACCACATTATCACAGATCCTGGGGAAAGCCTTTGTAAAGCCTCCCATGAACCTCCACCTCCAACACTTTCTTTCTCTCTTGTGAATACCCAGAACACTTGTTGGGAGCATTTTATCAGTTCTTACCTGATGCAAAGGTCATTCATGTCATATTCCAGTTTTCTGTGTTGTATCAATTGTGTATTGTTCATTGAAGGGTTTGGATTTTGTTTAAAACATCTTTTTCCTTCAAAGCATAAGATATTGCACATTATTTGCTGTTCAACAAATATATCATATTTAAAGTGCAATCTACCTCTTATTCTACATCTTCAACTGCAAACAGGACTTTTTTTTTTTTTTTTTTTTTGGTCTCAAATTCTACTTACATTTAAAGCTGACTTCATCTTTTCCTGATCACAAGATTGCCAATGAATGTATAATTCTTTGTTTTTTTCAAGGTAGAATTTTTTTTATTAGCCAAGTTAAAGAAAAAAATACCTCATTCTTTACTTTTATAATTTTTTTTAAAAACCATCAAATGTCTTTGAATCTTTTCTTGAACAATTTACACATGCATTTTATATTGACCTCTTACCTAGTCTTTCTGCCACTCTCTCTATTTGAACAATAATGTCATTGTTTTGGATGCTTCCTATAAGCTACGCAGTATTCAAAGCACTTTATTCATTTATTTGTTTGTTTATTTTTTTATTTCATATTAATGTGAGGGTACAAATGATTAGGATACATTGTTTGTGCTTCTAAGACAAAGTTCAAGCTGTAGTTGAGCCCTTCATCCAGAGAGTGTGTTGTATACTCTTCATTCTGCATATTAGGTGAGAGTTCTCCAACCTCCGTCCCTTTTCCCCCTCTCCACTTTCCCTTCTTATCTCTCCTCCCCCCACTTGAATATACTTGTGTCTTTCTCTCCTATAGGCATGTAGCTGCTTTTCTACTGATTTCATCTTATTATTAAGTACATTGGATGCTTTATAATTGGTAATTTGCTTAATCCTCATGACATTCTTATTATCATCAGAACCAGAGAGATAAAATGACTTGGCATAGTATTAAAATTTAACAATGGTGTGCCAGATGCATACTTAGGTAGCCTGGCACCAAGGATGGAGATTTGTAAAATATTAGGTATACTGGGGTGGTGCTTGTGGCTCAGTGGGTAGAGCACCAGCCTCATATACCGAGGGTGGCCAGTTTGAACCTAACTGTGGCCAAACTGCAACAAAAAATAGCCGGGCGTTGTGGCAGGCACCTGTAGTCCCAGCTATTCGGGAGGCTGAGGCAGGAGAATCGCCTAAGCCCAGGATTTGGAGGTTGCTGTGAGCTGTGATGTCACAGCACTATACCAAGGTGATAAGTGAGACTCTGTCTCTAAAAAAAAAAAAATGTATATATATTAGGTATACTGATTCCCATTCTTGAATTCATCTTCAACTACCACTAGAATAATTATATTATTTTCCATAATTAAATAAAATATTCTCCACTATCTATGGAAGAATCATCATGTTCCTTGGAGTCCTGAACCATATTCAATTTCTCTCAGTGGTACTGATGCAAACGTGTCTACCACCAAGAGCATTTCTCTGGAGCAGAGGCAGATACTGGCTGTAGATTTCCCCCATCATCATTTCTGCCTCTTCAGCTTGCTCAGGCTATTTCTTCTACCTTCTCTGCTAGCCAGATCCTCCTCATTTAATTCAGAAGTTGCCAACTAATCAACCATAGGGCAGATGTGACCTATGCAACACTGGAAATATTATGTTCTAGGAGAAAATATTTAAAATCAGGTTTCACAAGAAGATTTAAGTCCTAATACTTCAGAAAAATGGAAAGTTCTGGCACTAGTGAGCCTACATGTTGCCTCATAGCAATTGGCAGGAGCTGAGAGGTTGCCATTTTATTTAAATGAAATAGATCGCACAGCTTCCTACTACTTCCCCAATGTAGACACAAAAGTAATAATCATTGTTTATAATAGCATGTGTTAAGTTTTTGTTAATTATATATTATCTTTAATATTAGAGTTATTGTAATATCTCTGAAAAGCTGGAATATAAAAGGTAAAACACAATGAGTCTTTATAATTAAGAAAAAAAATCACTTATGCCAGTAAAAAAATTCTTTTGCAATAAATGCATGTCAAAGCAATGAATGAAAGTGAATAAGTAAGTATTAGTATGTAGGAAACTAAATAAACTTCATACTTACTTTGTACAAGGCAATTTCCATATGTTATTTCATTATATACTCATCAAGTCTCATGAGGTAAGTGGTGTTATTTTCATTTAATAGATAAGGCAACAGAGGCTCTGAAAGGATGAAGAAGTTGCCCACAATCACATGACTATGAAGCCCTTTAGTAATGGGCCAGGATTACACTTGGATTTGACCTAGTTGAAAAATTGAAGCTTTTCCTACCTTGCCTATGCAACTCAAAACTTGATTAATTATATGATTAATGGTGAATGTAGGGAACAGACGTTATTAGTGTCAGTGACTTGTAGACAGGCTAATGATTATGCACATCTTCCAAAATTCACTTTAATGCCATCACCTTGGTAACTTGAAGTCAGCCATGGAGAGACCACAGAAACTGGCAAAAATGCTAAAATTAGGGCTGTTTTTATTTTGTCTTGTTTTGTTTTCATTTTGTAGATAGCCTATTGTTAAACATTTATCAGCATACTCTTGTCACTGAGAAGTTTGAACATTCTAGTTTTGGCCCAAAAGAATTTTATTTTTCATTTATTGGAAAAGCCTTCCTTAGTGCTAAGAACCTAAAAGACCAAATATCAGGATTTGTAGAATAAACATTGTGGTTAATCAGATCTGACCTCTGTCCCACTACTAGTTATGTTATCTTGGGCAAGTTATTTAATGGCTATGTAATTCAGTTTCTTCACCTGTAATTCATAAACATGGTAATTACTGTAAGTAAGGTATAGAAAATAGAGACAGATATTTTGCTCTTAACCTCACAGAGGCAAGCTAGGAATTGCTGAGATAGGAAATATTTTAGCCATCAAAAGTATAATAAAACTGTTAAAAGTAGGAAAATAATGTGCACAAATTATAAAACATAATTTGTGGTTTTATTTTTTCTGTAACAATAAAAATAGTACATAATTTTAATCAGATTATTCTAGGCCTTTTCTTCTCCCAAACATTTCAGTTAACCTCTGCTTAAGACATCCAGCTCGAAGGACTATGTAGAGAGGATGAAATGAAACAAAGTCTGTGTGGTGTCAGCCATGCTTGTGAATGGTAACTATTTCCTTAGCCCTGTGGGGAGGATACTTTCTGCTCCTATTGCAAAAAATCAGAAAATTTCTGTTCCTAATGTTCACCACCAAAAACAGCGGGAAAAACATGAGCACTAAAAACAGCCAAACAGCATTTGCTGAAAGAAGCTACCAAGGAGAGAAGAGTTAGTATGTACCAAGGAGAGAAGAGTTAGTAAGTACCAAGGAGACAAGTATGTTGGGCCTCATCATTAATACAAGCGAGGCTTGCTCAGGATTTTTGTCCCTTGTGCTCATGGCAGGCATTGTTAATGAATAGAGCAAGGCTTTGTCTTCACGGTGTTCACATCCTACATTACCCTGGAGTCCAAACCCCTGGAGCTCAACAACAGTCCTTTTTAGCATCTGTATCCTTCTAAATATTCAGAACCTTGCCATGTCTAATACCAAACATTTGTATGATATTGTATGTGTTAAGATTAATTAAGGGGCACTGTAATGTACTTTTGATGGATTTCTGGGCTCATGATTGGTGTTGCAGTAGGTGAGACATGAGAACATTGGGAAACTAAGTGAGGGTTTGTCCTCACCTGAAAACAGGAAAGGCTTCCAAAGAAGGATTGGGAGAGAGATGGGAAAAATCCATGCAGGAAGATCTCATTGTTTAAAGTGCCACACAGAAACATCTCCTGCATGGTGTGCAAACTGGTCGTCATCTTCTTCTCCACATAAAGCTACAGGGACAACTTTTTTACTCAGCAAAACTTTCCAGGTTGTATGTTTGGGATATAGGGTAAAGTTGCCAAATGCTAATCTTAACCTGTACACTAGCACCAGACTAGAGCAGACACTAGGAAGGGAAATATGTTACAGTACGTAACTAAAATGTTTCACTTTGGCTTGGCACCTATGCTCAGTGGCTAGGGCACCAGCCACATACATGAGAGCTGGTGGGTTTGAATCCAGCCCGGGCCAACTCCAACCAAAAAATAGCCGGGCATTGTGGCGGGCACCTGTAGTCCCAGCTATTTGTGAGCCTGAGGCAAGAGAATCACTTGAGGTTGCTTTGAGCTGTGATGCCATGGCACTCTACCAAGGGCAACATAGTGAGACACTATCTCAAAAAATAAAGAAATAAATAAATACATAAAATGTTTTTCTTTGTAGTTATTGTTTTGTTATATGCACTATGAATTTGCCCTTTGTAATCATGAATTGAGCAGGGTAACCACTTCCCTATTTATTGAAGCTCACTGCTAAGTAGAGTAGTTTTAACTTGCTATGGCACGTGCTGCTAACTACCATCCCAAACCTCTTCTCTCTTTGTTCCTTAAAAACAGAACTTGATTTTAATTGAGGGTGATGATGTAACAGGCTTTCCACTACTTCTTTAATCCTTCCTTTTAGCAAGGTTGTGGGGGTGAAAATACTTTACTACAAATAAACATATGCAGAAGTTATTGTATGGAATTTCTAGGAACGTAGTTGGAGAGGAGTCGACTCAATTCCATAGCCTCTCTGCTTTTGTTTCTTCCACGTTCTTATTACCCGTGTTAAAGTAATGTTTGTCCTTGAAGCAACCTCGAAAATAGAAGCCATGTAGTGAAGAAAACTAAGAGTTAAGTGGCTGAGGACGTAAATAAATCATCTTATGAACCTGGACAGCCGATTCTTATGTGCTTATACCACATTGCTGTTTTGAGTTTTCTCTGTTGTGTAACCAAACTAATCTTAGTTTATATAATCATAATAATGTTTTATAAACTGCCACACATTATTTTTCTTACTGTTTTTAAAAATAAGGAATTCTGCTTACAATGATCCCTAAAAGTTTCTAGAGATTTTTGGTCATTCATGCCACTGATGCAAGTATCTTCATAATTGTTTATTTCAGGGGGTTGGTTTTATTTATGTAGATAGTTCATTCATTTAAGTCAATTTTTCAAATTTCCTCTGTTATTATTTTGGGAATACCAAAAGAAAAGGAAAATGTAGCCATTAGTAAATATCTAGCTATGTTTTGGAATACATTTAAAAAAATTGATTTTATTGTGTTAAGAACACTTAACATGAGATCTACCTTCTTAAAATTGTATTGTGCAGTACAGTATTATTAACTATATATGTACATTGCTGTGTAATAGATATCCAGGACTTACTCATCTTGCATAAATGAAACTTTTGCCTATTGATCGTTGTCCTTGCAACCTCACCAACATCTGTTAATTTTTTTGTCCTTTTAACAATAGCCATTATAAGATGATCTCTCATTTTTGTTTTATGTGCATCTCTTTTATGACTGGTAATATTGAGCATTTTTTATATGCTTGCTGGCTATGTGTATATCTTCTTTGGAAAAATGTCTCGTCCTGCCTTTGCCCACTTTTTAATGAAATTATTTGGGGTGTTGATTAATTTTTTGAATTTCTTATAAATTCTGGAAATGAGTCCTCTGTGATATGCATAATTTGCAAATGTTTTTTCCTATTCAACAGGCTGCCTTCTTCCTTTATTATTTCTTTTCCTGTACAAAAGATTTTTACTTTAATTAAGTCCTATTGCTTATTTTTGCTTTTGTTGCCTGTGATTTTGAGGTTTTAGTCCTAAATTATTGTCCAGAAAAGTTTTCCCTAGATATTCTTCTAGTACTTTTAGTTTGGGGTCTTAACATTTAAGTTTTTAATCCATTTCGAGTTGAATTTTATATACAGTGAAATATAGAGGAACAGTTAAATTATTCTGTGTCTGGCAATAAAATTCCTCCAGTATCATTTATTGAAAAGGGCGTAGAACACCGAGCACCAGGCTTGTAGGAGTGGCCACCGTTCTTGAGGGAGGCACTGGGAACAAGTTGAATCTCCTAGCCAGCTCAGAGATGTTTTGCAGCCTGGAGACAAACCCTCAAGCAATTACATGCGTTAATGAGTTAAGATCTGGTCGCTTTTTAGCAAACAGGGGTTGGACCTTGAACATTTGTGGTGCAACAGGGTGGGAGTCAAGCCTGTAGAGAAAAAGCACATCATTAAGCTTATAGCTCCAGGATGTGGGGCCCCCACATAGGTCCCGGGACTGGACACCCGAACCAGATCCCATATATCACTGCCTGGCAGGACCTTGTCGAGGACTTCCCGGGTGACTGAAGCCTTTTCTGTCTCCTGAAGTGGCCCCCACAAAATCTTCGGGTGTTCAGGGGGCCTGCGAGTACAGGAGTACTGAAGAGATTGGAGGTTTTTGCCCTATAATCCAAGGAACCTGAAAAACCCTCAGCCCTACAGAGTCCTCTCTCAGGGAGAGTACCCCCCTGAACTCTTATTTTCCCAGTCTTATCCCCCTCCTTACCAGGCACCCCCTCCTGAAGAAGGTGGCAAAGCAGTGGCGGCAAGGGCCTCTCAGTGGTCAGCCCCCCACATACCCGCCGTGTGCCCTGAGAGATCTTCAACCTGATTCCACTATTCTTCCCTTGCGTATTCCAGGACCTCCCGATCCAGATGGGGGACTTCCATTCCAATACTGGCCATTTGCAACGAGCGACCTCTGTAATTGGAAAATGCAGAACCCCAAGTTCTCTGAAAAATCCTCAGCCCTTATAGGTTTACTTGATCCTGTTATGGTGACTCATCAACCCACTTGGGATGATTGTCACCAGCTTTTGCAGGTCCTCTTCACAATTAAAGAAAGGAACCAAATTCTGATAGAAGCTAGGAAGGTGGTCCTTAGGTGATGGACTCCCGACCACCAACCAGGCCCTCATAGATGCTGCCTTTCCTCTTACCTGCCCTAATTGAGATTTCAACACAGCAGAAGTAAGGAGAGGCTCCAGATTTACCACCAGACTCTGATAGGGGAGGTCTCTGGAAAGCGGCCCAAAGGTCCACCAATTTGGCCAAGGTAGGGAATGTGCAACAGGAGAAGTCTGAGTCACCCGCTGCCTTTTTAGAAAGTATCATGGAGGCTTTCCGTGCTTATACTCCCTTAGATCCAGAAGCTGAGGAGAACAGGGCAGCGGTGGTGATGTTCTTTATTAGCCAGTCTGCCCCAGATACCAGACGCAAATTCGAGAGAGTAGACAGATAAGGTGAAAAATCCCTGCAGGACATCGTAGAGGTTGCTGAAAGGGTATACAACAACCAGGAGACCCCAGAGGAAAAGCAAGTAAAAGTAGCCCAGAAACAAACTCAGGAACTAGCTAAGATCCTCCTTGCCACTCCTGCCACTCCCAGAGAAAAAAAAAGGCACCTGCGCCACCTAGCGGCAGGTGATGAAGAAGAAACCCCAGGAGATGAAAGACCCCACCTCAGAAAAGACCAGTGTGCCTATTGCAAAAAGTCAGGACACTGGGCCTGATAATGCCCCAAGAAGCCTCCGAGAGACCTGAGACCAGACCCACGTGTCCTGGTAACTCAGCAGCCTTGAAAGTTAGGGCGGTCAGGGCTCTAGCCCCCTCCCAGAGCCCAAAGTAACCCTGAAAGTGGGGAAGGACCCCGATCAGCTCTGTGGTTGACACAGGGGCACAACATTCAGTGCTCCTGTACTCACAGGCCCCCTAAGCACCCGAAGATCATGGGTGCAGGGAGTGACTGGGATCAAACAATATGCATGGACTTAGGCGCGGGTTGGGTATCTCATAGTCATCCCTGACTGCCCATACCATTTACTTGGAAGAGACTTACTAACAAAAATGGGAGCACAAATTTCCTTTAAGGAAAATGGAGTCACGGTTCAGGACTCTGAGGGGGCCCTGATCCAGGTCCTGACCCTGAGGTTATAGGATGAACACAGACTATATAAGGGATCCTCCAGTGATCTGCCTTCTTCCCATATGAGTATTTGGCTGAAAGACTTTCCTCTTGCCTGGGAAGAGACGGGGGGCCTGGACTAGCAGCCCACTGACCTCCCATCATTGTAGAGCTTGAGCCCACGGCCAAGCCTGTTAAGGTATGTCAATACCCAATGCTCCAGGAGGCGAGGCAGGGAATTACACCTCACATCAAGAGGCTATTAGAACAGGCAACTCTGGTTCCTTGCCAGTCGGCCTGGAACACTCCCCTGTTGCCAGTAAAGAAACCTTTGACCAACGACTATAGGCCTGTCCAGGACCTAAGAGAGGTCAACAAACGGGTTCTGGAAATACACCCCACAGTCCCCAACACATACACGCTCCTGAGTGCCTTAACCCCAGACAGGACCTAGTACACCATCCTCGATTTGAAGGACGCATTCTTCAGTCTGCCATTAGCCCCCCAGAGTCAATTGATGTTAGTCTTAGAATGGAGTGATGAAGAACAGGGAATCCGTGGCCAACTGAACTGGACAAGACTTCCTCAGGGATTCAAGAATTCCCCGACCATCTTCGACAAGGCCCTTCATGAAGATCTGAGTGAGTACCGTAGGGGGCACCTCACTCTTCTCCAGTATGTAGATGACCTGCTGATTGAAGCCACCACTGAAGAAGACTGCTACCAAGGCACCTGAGACCTTCTAGACACTTTAGGAACCTTGGGATACTGTGCATTGAGTAAAAAGCCCCAGATCTGCCAGTAGACTGTAAGTTACCTGGGTTACAATCTCCAGGAAGGACAGATATGGCTCTCACAGGCCAGGAAAGAGACTGTGCTCAAGATCCCTACCCAGACATCAGCTCGAGAGGGGTGGGAATTTCTAGGCTCAGCGGGGTTTTGCCACTTGTGCACTGAAATAGCCAACCCCTTATATGAGGCCACCAGAGAAAGAGTACCCTTCTCTTGGGGGGCAGCTGAGGAGGAGGCATTCAAGAAACTTAAAGAGGCCCTCCTCTCAGCACCTGCCTTAGGCCTTCCAGATGTTACTAAGCCATTCCACCTTTATGTTGATGAACGTAGTGGGATAGCAAAAAGGGTATTGACACAATCCATTGGCCCTTGGACCAGGCCGGTGGCATATCTGTCTAAGAAACTTGACCCTGTAGCATCCAGCTGGCCCCCCTGCCTCAGAATCATTGCAGCCACCGCCTTGCTTGTAAAAGATGCAGACAAGCTCAGGGTAGGCCAGGAACTACTAATTACTACCCTCCATGCCGTTGAAGGGGTCCTTAAACAACCACCAGACCGGTAGGTCAGCAATGCAAGGCTGACCCACTATCAGAGCCTCCTCCTTAATCCACCCTGTGTACGGTTCCTGCCAAAGACATCTCTCAACCCTGCCACCCTGCTTCCTGACCCTGACCTGGATGCACCTCTACATGACTGCACTGAGACATTGGCACAGGTGCATAGCCTCTGACAGGACCTGACTGACCAGCCTCTTCCTGGAGCTGATGCTACATGGTTCACAGATGAGAGCTGTTTCATAAAGGAAGGACACAGGTATGCAGGGGCAGCGGTGGTCACAGAGACTGAGACTATCTGGGCTTAGCCTCTTCCTGCAGGAACCTCAGCCAAGAAGGCAGAGCTAATAGCTCTAACTCAGGCACTCACCCTGGGAAAGGGCTTAAAGCTCAATGTCTACACCAGTAGCCGATATGCCTTTGCCATGGCCCTTTTGCATGGGGCAATATACCAGGAAAGAGGCCTTCTTACAGCTGAAGGAAAAGCGATTAGAAATAAGGAGGAAATTTTAGCACTCCTAAAAGCTCTATGGGCACTGCACCAGCTTGCCATCATACACTGCCCAGGACATCAGAAAGGGGACTCTGCTGTCATCAGAGGCAATCAAAGAGCTGACCATGTGGCTAAATCCATTGCCCTGACTGTAGTTCCTGAAATAGTTATGGCCCCCTTAGACTTAAGACCACCTACCCTACCCTCACCCCCGGATTATACACAAGAGGATGAGAAATGGATCAACACAGTTCCTCAGGCTCATGTTCCAGTCAAATACAAGGGCTGAGCAATTACTGCAGATGGTAAAGCCTTGTTACCAGCCAAATTGGGCCAAGAAATTCTACAGAAAATTCACTCAACTACTCACTTGGGGTCTCAGAAAATGAAAGACTTGATTCACTGCACTAAGATTAAACTACAGAACCAGGATTCTGTAATTAATGACATAGTTGCAACCTGTAAAATGTGTGCTATAACCAATCCTGTGTCTAGTTCCCAATCACCAGGTATCAGTGAACGTGGGACTGTACCAGGTGTGTATTGTGAAGTAGACTTTACAGAATTAAAACCTGGCAAGTATGGGTACAAATGTCTCCTTGTATTTGTGGACAAATACAAGGTGGGTAGAAGCATTCTCCACCAAGAAAGAGATAGCACAAGCATTTGCCAAGAAGATAATAGAAGAGATAGTCCCTAGATGTGGCCTTCCAACTCGGATAGGGTCAGATAATGGACCAGGATTTACCTCACAGGTAGTTCAGAGCCTAGCAGAAGCCATGGGGACCAATTGGAAATTGCATTGTGCTTACAGGCCCCAAAGCTCGGGACAGGTAG
>CAUYON010103814.1:0-17825 GCA_963573935.1 Arctocebus calabarensis
CTGTAGTCCCAGCTACTTGGGAGGCGGAGGCAGGAGACTCGCTTGAGCCCAGGAATTGGAGGTTGCTGTGAGCTGTGATGCCATGGCACTCTATCCAGGGTGACAGCTTGAGGCTCTGTCTCAAAAAAAAAAAAAAAAAGATGGGCCCCCAGATAGACAGGTCACAGGCCAGGCTCAAGGAAGGCCAGAGTGTGGGGGCAGAGTGTGCTGGGTGCCCATGGGGGACCCAGAGGACCCTCACACGTCTGTCGCCTCTGGTATTGGTCTTCTCGTCTGTAGAGTGGACACTGCTGAGCTGCGGGAGCTGGAATGCTCAGGGTGCCCAGAGCCGGGGGGGCAGAGCTGGGCAGAGCTGGCCCTCCTCCCCTCCCTCAGCATGCCCTGCTTCACCCCCCAGTATCCTGGGCATGCACCTCTTTGGCTGCAAGTTTAGCCTGAAGACTGACACCGGAGACACGGTCCCAGACAGGAAGAACTTTGACACCCTGCTGTGGGCCATCGTCACTGTGTTCCAGGTAAAATGGGCAGGGCCCCCTGTGATGTGAGTGAGCCCTTGGAGCAGGCCCGGGGCTGGAGCATGAGTGGCGGTAAGAACACCCCCAGGGAGAAGGGCTGCACAGCCTTCCTGTTGGCCCTGAGCTGCCCCAGGCCTGAGACATGTCAGCAGTCAGGGCCAAGCCGACCAACCGCCCCCTAGATCCTGACACAGGAGGACTGGAACGTGGTCCTCTACAACGGCATGGCCTCCACCTCCTCCTGGGCCGCTCTCTACTTCGTAGCACTGATGACCTTCGGCAACTACGTGCTCTTCAATCTGTTGGTGGCCATCCTGGTGGAGGGCTTCCAGGCAGAGGTGAGGGGGGCTGGGGTGGAGGTGAGAGGGGGCAGGAGCTCCGGCATATTGGTCAGGGGTCCTACTTAGACTGGCCTGGGGAGGCTGAGGCCCTTCATCCACTACTGCTTGTCCTGGTCCGTGCCCTTGCCTTTGGGGGCTCTGTGCACACCTCACCTCCCAAGCAACCCAGCCTTCCCATCAGGCACAGGTGGTCCCATCCCCAGAGTCTGACACCCACCCTGTGGTTTTTGGACTCAGGGTGATGCCAGCAGATCGGACACAGACGAGGACAAGACGTCCACCCACTTTGAGGAGGATTTCGACAAATTCAGAAACCTCCGAGCTATGGGTGCACCTGCGGACGGTCAGGGCAAGGCTGGTGGGTAGAGCAGCCTGGTCCTGGCACTGCTGGGCACCCCTAGGCAAGGCCTGGGCATAGGAGTCCTGACTTCGGATGCCTTGCTGGCTAGCGGGCCCACCCCCTTCTTGTCCCTGCAGAGATGAAGACGTATGCGCTGGCGATGACCCCCAATGGGCCCCAAGAGGGCCGAGGCAGCCTGCCTCCTCCCGTCATTGTGCACACGGCAGCCACGCCTATGCCCACCCCCAAGAGCTCACCACACCTGGATTCAGCCCCCGGCCCACTAGGCTCGCGGCGTGGCAGCGGCAGCTCCACAGACCCCCAGCTGGGGGACCAGAAGTCTCTGGTAGGGACCCTGCCCCATCCCTCAGTCACCTCAAGGTGCCCTGTTCTCATGGCCTTACCCAGAGACAAGTGAGGGTCCCCATGCACTTCCATAAAGCCCCAACCCTGGTAGGTTGGGGTGGCCAGACACTGAAACTCATGCACATGTCTTGACTGCGTGGCAGGCTGAGAATCGCAGAGCACAGTAGATGTGTGTGGTGAGGGGAGATGCACAGAGTTTGAGGGGCACCATAAACGCTCCAGCTTAAATTCAGGATCTTTTGGAGCAAACGCCTCTCCCAACAGGCAGATGCAGGGCCAGGGTGGAGTGGGGGAGTGTGGAGACAGGTCAGCACAGCCATGTAGTAAGGAGGCCCATGCTGGGCCATAGCTGTATCCAGGGTCGAGAGTGGACAAGGGGGCTGAGTAAACGGTGACGGTCCTGGGTCTCGGTCTGATTTTATGTCCTTTCTGCAAGTCCAGAGTTTGGTGATGAGAAACTGACCTGGTCCCAGAGATGAGGTCAGCAGCCCAGGGTGGTATCTGAGGAGTCCTATGTCTAGCAAGCTCCCACGGGGCACTGAATCCATGGCCTGGCCTGGCCCAGAGAATAGTCTGGGTCTGCCGTCTGGTGCTCGGCCTGGCAACAGAGCCCAAGGGTGTCAGCCACAGGTGCAGGGGTTGTGTCAGCATCCACTGAAAACACAGCAGGGAGAGAGTCTCCCCCCATGGGGTCGTCTGCACATTAAATGAGACAGGCCTCTTGGTGCCAGCAGTTGGGGTCAGCAGTGACACCGTTAGGAAAGGCCCCTCTGGCCTGGGAGCCATGGTGCATGGGGGGTCCTTGGGGAGGATGCCCCCAGCCCACATCTACCCCACTCACCCCCATCCTCCAGGCCAGCCTCCACAGCTCACCGTGTACCCCCTGGGGCCCCAACAGCGCCTGGAGCAGCCGGCGCTCCAGCTGGAACAGCCTGGGCCGCGCACCCAGCCTCAAGCGCCGCAGCCAGCGTGGAGAGCGGGAGTCGCTGCTGTCTGGTGAGGGCAAGGGTAGCACTGATGACGAGGCCGATGACAGCAAGCCCAGCGAGGGTGCCCGCAACACCCCCCTGCGGCGCACTGAGTCCCTGGGCCACCGTAGCACGCTCAACCTGCAGTCCCCGTGGACGGCTGCCCTCCTACCCAGCAAGTCCCATGACTGCAATGGGCAGACAATGGCCCTGCCCAGCGAGCTCTTTCTGCGCATTGACAGCCACAGAGAGGACCCAGCTGAGTGTGATGACGATATGGAAGCTGTGAGTGGGTGACACACAGCCACATCTTGGGATTGGTTTCACAAAGCAGAATTTTGAGTTGGGGTTGTCGTTACACGGGGGGCCTCGGAGCGCACAAAATGGGGTACCCTTAGCTAATCCCAGAGGCAGCCCCACAGCTGTGGGGGAGGTGGGCTCCCGACCCGTCTTCATCAGCCACCGACCAGGAGCTGCCAAGAGTGGGAGAGAGGTTTCCCCCAGGCCGCTTGTCACCCATTGGCCAAGGGCAGTTCTAAGAGCAGCTGCTCCCTGGGCCCCAGGGACTCTGGGTTACTCTCCTCTTGCCTGGGTGGGAAAGGTGAGGTTCCGTGACTCAGACCCCAGTGGCCAGAGATCCAGACTGCAGTGAGGATGAGGCAGGCCAGCAGGTGGGAGGGTAGGGACATACGCCCTGGTAGCTGCATGAGGGCCCGGAGCTGAGAGCTGGCTGAGCCACACAGGGGCTCTGAGTGTTGCCCTCTCCCTAGAGCTGCTGCTTCCGCCTGCACAAGCTGCTTGAGCCGTACAAGCCCCAGTGGTGTCGCAGCCGCGAGTCCTGGGCACTCTATCTCTTCTCTCCTCAGAACCGGTGAGGAGGCCTGGAGGGGGCTGCACAGAGCCCAGTCCCAGCCCGGGTGATTCCCTGCAGTCCTGACCCTTTGTGTCCCCTGGGTGGGACAGACACTTGGTAGTGTCCAAGCAGGCATCCCTTCTTCCAGACCATAGGTGGGGGGGGGAGGTGCAGAGGAGTGTCCAGGCCTGTCTTAGGTCCCTGCCCCGCTGGTCCAGCCTCCTCTGACCTGGGCCAGCCCTCGGGCAGGCTCCGTATCTCCTGCCAGAGGACGATCGCTCACAAGATGTTTGACCACGTGGTCCTCGTCTTCATCTTCCTCAACTGCATCACTATTGCCCTGGAGAGGCCAGACATCGACCCTGGCAGCACTGTGAGTCCTGGCTGCGGTGGTCCCGTGGCCCCCAGGCCCCGGAAGAGGGGTGTGGACAGTCTTGCCGTCTGTCCCCACAGGAACGGACCTTCCTCAGTGTCTCCAACTACGTCTTCACAGCCATCTTCGTGGCCGAGATGATGATGAAGGTACCCTGGCACGCAGGGAGGGCCCCGGATCCGCCTGCCCCTCTCAGGGGTCCCCTTTGGCCCAGCAGTCCCCTTGGCCCTCCCCAGGTGGTGGCACTGGGCCTTCTGGCGGGTGAGCAGGCCTACCTGCAGAGCAGCTGGAACGTGCTGGACGGGCTGCTGGTGCTGGTGTCTCTGGTCGACATCGTTGTGGCCATGGCCTCGGCGGGTGGTGCCAAGATCCTGGGCGTGCTGCGTGTGCTACGGCTGCTGCGGACTCTGCGGCCTCTGAGGTGGGGCGCAGGCCACCTCTCCCGTCACGTGTGTGGCTCTCTCCGCACTGGGCCGCTCTCAGGCCAAGCCTGCAGTCCATGTGGGGCTTTGCACTTAGCGTGGCCGCTATCCGGCGGGGGGGCCCTGCAGCACGTCCCCTCTCTCTTCTCCCGCGTCCAGGGTCATCAGCCGGGCTCCAGGCCTCAAGCTGGTGGTCGAGACTCTGATATCATCACTCAGGCCCATCGGGAACATCGTCCTCATCTGCTGCGCCTTCTTCATCATCTTCGGCATTCTGGGGGTGCAGGTGTGTGGCCCCCGCTGGCCGCGGTCGGCCCTGCCCCGTCTGGCATACGCTGCAGAGCAGCGAGGCACAGGCACGGCTGGGAGAGCTGGGGCTGAGGGGCAGGGCACGGTTCCCAGACCCCAGGGTGACGCCCACCCGGTCAGCTCTTCAAGGGCAAGTTCTATTACTGCGAGGGCAGCGACACCAGGAACATCTCCACCAAAGCCGAGTGTTGGGCTGCCCACTACCGCTGGGTGCGGCGCAAGTACAACTTCGACAACCTGGGCCAGGTGGGCGACGGGGGGGTGGGCAGCAGGTGGGCAGCAGATAGTGAGCACAGCCCCCACCGTTGGTGACCCTGTCCTGGCCCGCAGGCCTTGATGTCACTGTTCGTGCTGTCGTCTAAGGACGGCTGGGTAAATATCATGTACGATGGGCTAGACGCCGTGGGCGTGGACCAGCAGGTATGCTGGGGGACCGCGGCAGCCTTGGGGGCCCCACCCAGATCCCACGTGTCCCTGGGGCCATGGTGGTTGTCGCGGGGACCCTCCACGGGCCGGGACCCACCGTGACTGTGTGCTACAGCCCGTGCAGAACCACAACCCCTGGATGCTGCTCTACTTCATCTCCTTCCTGCTCATCGTCAGCTTCTTCGTGCTCAACATGTTCGTGGGTGTGGTGGTGGAGAACTTCCACAAGTGCCGGCAGCACCAGGAAGCTGAGGAGGCCCGGCGGCGTGAGGAGAAGAGGCTGCAGCGCCTGGAGAGGAGGCGCAGGAGTAAGGCGCTGCCGGTGGTGGCGGGTCGGTACCTGCGTGCCCACCAGCCCCTCCAGCCAAGGCCCCTGTCCCATGAATGGCTGTGCTCGCTGCCCATCTCGCCTGGGCCTGCATGGGGGCCGGGCGCTGGGGCAGCAGAAGAGGTGGGAGACACAGCCAGGTCCCCACCCCACACCCCATGAGTTCTCCACAGGGAGCCACAAGGCCCCTCAGGCATAGGGACCAGGAGCAGGGAGGGTTGCCCGCCACAGCAGGCTGCTGAGCGCCCCCCACCCACCCATCCGTCTGCTCTGCTCAGACCATCTCCTTGTCTTTCCAGGCACTTTCCCCAGCCCAGGTACCACCCCGCCCTGCATGCCTCAGCCCCGCTTCTGGGCAGGCCTCGCATGGGAGAGGGTGGCGCAGGCCCCGTGGGCTGGGCAGGGTTGGTCGCAGGTGAGGGTGCTGCCCATGCACGTGTGTGTCCGCTTCCCTGCTGTGCTCCAGGACGCCAGAGTGATGGGGCCACCCGCTCTCTGCCCTGGTCTTCCAGGCCAAGTTGAGCACTATAGTGACTGCATGACCACGGAGCATGCCTTTCCTGTCAGCATCCTCCTCCCAGCTGGGTCCTGGGGACAGGCAGCTCAGCCTTTACCCTCAGAAGCCTCTCTGTGGGCTGGGGTGCCACTGGGATGGTACTTAGTGCCATGGGCACGTGGAAGGGGCGTCCCAGTCTGTCTCATGGGCACGGTGTTGGCCTCAGAGCAGCCAGGATCCCACAGACCTCAGCACAGGCTCACCGTGGCCCCTTGGGAGGGAAGGAGAAGAGCCTAGGTGTTCGTGCTCTGGTCTATGCCTCAGTGGGGCTTGTGGGGCCCAGACCCAGACATGGGTGGGGAGCAGGCAGTCTACTCGGGTCTTCCTCCTGGGTGTCCTGACCCTGAGGTCAGCACAGAGATGGGCCCTGGGCTGGGAGCCCCAGGAGGCAGCATCTGTGCAGAGGCCTAGGTGGGACATGGGGTACCCAGCTCAGCTTTGTACTCCTCCCAGGGCTGCCTGGCACAGACCCAGCATTGTGGAGGAGGTTGGTGTGACTTGCATCAAGGCTGTTCCCACCCACCTGGACCTTTAGGGAGCCGCCTGTCTCTTTAGAACAGGCCCCTCCCAGAGAAAACCCTCCCCAGGCTAACGCCACCCCCCAAGGCCAGGCGAGCGCCATCTTCAGGTCTGAGCCAGGTGGGGGTCCCAGGGGCTGCAGGGTGCTCACAGCTGCCCTCCCCGCAGAGGCCCAGCGCCCGCCCTACTATGCCGACTACTCGCCCACGCGCCGCTCCATTCACACTCTGTGCACGAGCCACTACCTGGACCTCTTCATCACCTTCATCATCTGTGTCAATGTCATCACCATGTCCATGGAGCACTACAACCAGCCCAAGGTGGGTGCCTGCCCTGACCACACCAGCACAGGGGCTCCCCAGGGGGTGCCTTCTGGGGCTGATATGGACGCACGCCTCTTGGCCTGGAGCACCCTCCCAGCCTGGTATGAATGTCTGGACTGGTGAGAGACAAGGGTTCAAGGTGGCAAATTCTAACTTTGCTTCAGTTCCACTGGTGTCAACCATCATTATATTAAAAAGGGAACAGCTTCCTCTCATCTCCAGGAAGGATAAGGTCTCTGAACGACAGCCTTTTAGTGTGAATAGGCTCAGTTTTAGAAAATACTGTGGTATGTGAAGCTGAGGATGACTGGTCTAACTGAGCTGACCATCCCGACTGGTCTAGCCAGGCTGTAGACAGGGCCAGAAACCGGGACTCAGGGAGGCTGAAGCTGGCGTGCTCTGAGTGCTCCGTAGCTGCACTTTGTGGGTCTGGAGGATGGGGTGGGCCAGAGCAGCCATGGTCAGGGTCAGGGGTAGGGCTGGAGGTGGTGGTCTTTAGCTGGGCAGATGGGTACCAGAGGGAAGCTTCCCATGGTTCAGTCAGCGGGACACACGTAGCACCACCTGAATGCCATGCTGGGCTGGTTGCCGGAGCTGCAGAGCACAGTTGACCACAGTGGGTATGCGGCCACGTAGGAGGGGGCTGGCAGGTGGTATACAGGGCAGGACTGGGAGTGGGGGCAGTCCCAGGCCTCTTAGCCAGCTGACCTTTGTCCCCAGTCACTGGACGAGGCCCTTAAGTACTGCAACTACGTTTTCACCATCGTCTTTGTCTTCGAGGCAGCTCTGAAGCTAGTGGCATTTGGGTTCCGCCGGTTCTTCAAGGACAGGTGTGTGGGGTGGAGCCTTTGGGGCTCCTTGGGGGACGTGAGAGCAGCAGCCACCATCCCTGGGGGGGTCTACAGAGGCAATGATGTGAGAAGAGGTGGAGGCACCCCGGGGCTCCAGGACGCTAAGCCTGCCCCATCGGCTGCACAGGTGGAACCAGCTGGACCTGGCCATCGTCCTGCTGTCCATCGTGGGCATCGCTCTGGAGGAGATTGAGACCAGTGCAGCGCTGCCTGTCAACCCCACCATCATACGCATCATGCGTGTGCTTCGCATTGCCCGGGGTAGGCACCCCACCCACCCACCTGGGAGTTCAGCTGCCTGAGCTGTCCCTGGGGGGTCCCTGGTAGGGTGGGAAGTGGAATGGGCCAGGGTCTGGCCCTGCTCCCTGACTCTCGGCTCCTGGCCTAGTGCTGAAGCTGCTCAAGATGGCCACGGGCATGCGGGCCCTGCTGGACACCGTGGTACAAGCCCTGCCCCAGGTAGGCCCCGACCTGCCCCATGGGCAGGCATCACAGGTGCCCCCAAAAGGCCAGCTGCAGGGCGCCCTGTGTCACTCAGGCACATGCATGGGCTGGCCATGCAGTCACACAACCACCACGTTGTTCTCCTGCTATGTGCCAGGAATGGCTTGGTGGAGCTGGAAGGAGTGGACATGGGCCACCTGCTCTCTGAGCCCCAGTCCTCTGGGAGACAATCTCCCCAGCCTGCTCAGGAGACAGTGCCATGGGAAGCTAGGCAGGTTGGGCAGAGGGCAGCAGGGTGGCCACAGTGGGCACGTCTTTGGGCAGACGACCACACCCAGAGGCAGGTGCTGACCACAGGCCACCATCATCCTCAGAGGCCCCTCAGGCCCAGCCCTGCCCTTCCCACCACTGCACTCAGCAGACTCAGTGGTGTTGCTCCTCGGCAGCATCCAGTGCCCCCAGAGCCCCCAGTGCCTGCTTGCTACTTGTCACACACCCAGCATTTTCCCCACCTCCCCGTGTGTGTGCCGGTCTCATCCACCACACTTCCCACCCAGGGGCCTTCCCAGCTCATCCAAGTGGCCTGTGTGCTCGGCTGCCTAGGCAGAGTCAACAGGGAGGCAGGCTTGGCTTACCCAGCTCCATGCCTTAGAGGACGGGGAGCAGCCCAAGTCAGGGTGGGTCCCAGGGCTGTGGGGCGCCCTCCAGCAGGGCATGCACATATTGGGCTGGCTTGGCTAGGTGTCATAGTGCCTCAGTTGGCTAACCCAGCACCCTGCGTAGTAACTGTGAGGGTTAGATGGAGGCTGAAGGTGACCCCAGCCAAGGAGGCCTTCCCTGCTGTTGGGAGGAGAGCCTGCTGGGCAGGGAGAGCTCAGGGAGCCTGGGATGCACAGGTGAACAGTGGGCAGGGATGGGGGAGGCACCGTCACCCTGGTGGGGACACGGAGCTCAAGGGGCCGCTGGAGGTTCCAAAGCCAGGAAGGATGTAGGCTTAAGAGCAGGCGTCCAGGGTGGATTGCTCACGCCTGTAATCTTAGCACTCTGGGAGGCTAAGGCAGGTGTATTGCCTGAGTTCACAGGTTCAAGACCAGTCCCTAAAAATAGCCCAGCATTGTGGTGGGCGCCTGTAGTCCCAGCTTCTTGGGAGACTCAGGCAAACGATTCACCTAAGCTAAAGAGTTTGAGGTTGCTGTGAGCTGTGACACCGTGACACTCTATCAAGGGTGACCAAGTGAGACTCTGTCTCAAAAAAAAACCGGTTTCCAAGTTTATCTCTGAGAACTTGTTCTCACCTCTGGTCTGGGAGTTCAGGGATAGGGTGGCCAGGTGGGGCTTGGAGGGGCCGAAGCCACCACCCTCCTGACCTCCCTCTGCTTCTCTCTTGTGTAGGTAGGGAACCTTGGCCTTCTTTTCATGCTCCTGTTTTTTATCTATGCTGCCCTGGGAGTGGAGCTGTTTGGGAGGCTTGGTGAGTGTGGCCACCCTCCTTCAGGGTAGATGTAGGTCCACCCTTGCACACGGCCACATGGCCACAGACCACACAGGGTTTGGGGGTCTGTGAGCCTCCTGGCATGTCCTCATCTGGCCCCCCCCTCCCCCTCAGTGAGTGCCACACAAGCCCTGGCGCACCTCGACAGGTTGCACGCAGCAGCTACTCTCCCTGTTGTGACACGTGTGTGTACGTGCACACACAGGGACAGCTGCTGCTCTTCTGAGCCTCGTGTGGCTTCCAGGGGAGACGTACTGTCTGTGTGTTCCTTTGGACTGTTTCCTACCCAGTCCCGAGACTGCCTAGATGCTGGGACGGGTCAGGGTCCTTCGCAGGCAGCCCAGGCCCTACCGGGGTCTGGTGGGGCCCCTGCAGTGTCTGATGGGGCCTCTGTAAGCCTGATCTGGCAGGTGTTGGAGCAGCTGTCCCGGCCCAGTGCGTGTTCACTGGTAGCGCTCAGTGCCCACCTGCACCCCAGACTCCCAGATGTGAGCTCCCGTAACCACCATACACGCAGTCAGGAACAACAGGCCTTCCAGCTCCTTCCCAGGGCCCCTGTGGCCTGTCCTGGTCACCCCTGGCCAAAGGCCCCGCTCCTATGTCCCTGGGTAGTTGTTGAGGCTGGGTGTGTGCAGTGACCCCGCAAGCAGCTGACCAGAAGGTACCCCCGCAGAGTGCAGTGAGGACAACCCGTGCGAGGGCCTGAGCAGGCACGCCACCTTCTCCAACTTTGGCATGGCCTTCCTCACGCTGTTCCGGGTGTCCACAGGGGACAACTGGAATGGGATCATGAAGGTACCATACGCCAAGGCTGCTGGTGGGGGCAGGGCTCGCAAGCTCTCCCAGACCGAGCTGGCGTGTCGTAAGGGGAGGATCCTGGGCTCCCTGTGCTAGGGGTGGCGACACCCACCCAACAGCCGCCTGTCCCTCAGGATACACTGCGTGAGTGCACCCGTGAGGACAGGCACTGCCTCAGCTACCTGCCGGCCCTGTCGCCTGTCTACTTTGTGACCTTCGTGCTGGTAGCCCAGTTCGTGCTGGTCAACGTGGTGGTGGCCGTGCTCATGAAGCACCTGGAGGAAAGCAACAAGGAGGCGCGCGAGGACGCGGAGATGGACGCCGAGATTGAGCTGGAGATGGCACAGGGGCCCCCGGCCAGGCCTCCCTCACCCCGGGAAAGCCCAGACACCCCAAGCCTCCTCGTTGTACGCAAGGTGTCCGTGTCCAGGATGTTGTCGCTGCCCAATGACAGTTACATGTTCCGGCCTGTGGCGCCCGCCTCAGCCCGCCACCCTCACCCGCTGCAGGAGGTGGAGATGGAGACCTACGTGGGCAGCAGCCCCTCAGGTACAACTCCTGGTGGGGTCAGGGAGGGGGACCAGGTGGGAGGGAGAGAGTACAGGGCCTAGTGGAAGATCAAGGAGGCCACCAGCTCACACGTCTCCCTGCCCCAGGCACAGTCATTGCTGCTCACTCGCCACCCCTGGAGCCCCGTGCCTCTCTCCAGGTCCTCTCAGCCATGTCCTCCCCAGCCAAAGGCAGCAGCGATGCTCTCCACAGCCCCTCCCCTCGGGGGAGGCCCCGCTCCCCCAGCCTCAACCTGCTACTCTGCAGACAGGTAGGAACGGGGGCTTAGGGTTCTTTTATTGTTATTTATTTATTTTTGAGGAGACAGTCTCAAACTGTCACCCTGGGTAGGGTGTCAGGGCGTCATAGCTCACAGCAAGCTCCAACTTGGGCTCAAGCGATCCTCTTGCCTCAGTTGTCTACTTTAAGTAGAGACAGGGCCTCGCTTTTGCAAGGTCTTGAACTCGTGAGGTCAAGCAGTCCACCCGTCTCGGTCTCCCAGAGTGCTAGGATAACAGGCATGAGCCACCGCATCCAGCCAGGGTTCCTCCTTCTGAGGAAAGGATGCGCAGGGATGGGCGGAGAGCTGCACCAGAGTTTTCTCTCTGCCCCTTGGTGCATCTAGGGCATTGAGCCTCAAGAAGACCACCTGGGCACAGCACCCCAAGTCCCTCCTTGGGCCAGCAGAACCCCACAGCAGCCAGAGTGCCAGTTCCATTAGTCACTGGCAAAGGCTCAGACAACCCAGCCTTGCCCACCTCTGTCTCCTTTTCTCACCCTAGCTCCTGCCCAGGGCAAGAACTGAACCCTGAGGGGCTGGGCAGGGTCATCAGGGGTAGGGAGTTGTCCTCAGCCCCAGCTCTGGGACCTGCAGGCCTTCTAAGGCCCCTCTCCAACGTTGCCTGCAGAGTGCAGACTTGATATCCACACCAGCCGCATCCCTCTCTAGGCTCCCAGCCCACGCTGTATTCAGGACTAGGTGGGAAGGGCCCCAGCCTCTGAGTGGGCTCCCTGGGCCCCCGCCTCACCTTGACCCCACACCCTTGCAGGAAGCTGTGCACACCGAGTCCCTAGAGGGTCACAGTGATGGCCCTGGGGACAGCATCCTAATCTCTGGGGAACGTGAGAAGACACCGGTGAGGCAAGTGACCCTGGGGGACTCCCCAGAGCCCACCAGCATCCACACCCGAAAGCACACTTTCGGGCAGCACTGCATCTCCAGCCAGCCCCCGGCACCAGGCAGAGATGAGGCAGAGGCCGCAGACCCAGCGGACGAGGAGGTCAGCCACATAACCAGCACAGCTCATGCCTGGCAGCCCCCAGCCGAGCCCCATGGTCCGGCCAAAGCCGGCGGTGAGCAGGCTTTGTGTAGCCTCTACAGTGTCGACACCCAGGGCTTCTTGGATGAGCCAGGCCCAGCAGACGAGCAGAAGTGGCCCTTGGCAGAGCTGGGCAGTGGGGATCACAGCCCAGAGCCAGGGGAGGTGAAGGCCCAGGTCCTGGAGGCTGAGCTGTCCCTGGGTGCACGCAGAAAGAAGAAGATGAGCCCCCCTTGCATCTCCGTGGAGCCCCCTGCCGAGGACGAGAGCTCCACCCGGCCCCCCACTGTACCGGGTAGCACCACCCTGCGGCGACGAACCCCCTCTTGCGAGGCTACCCCCCACAGGGAGTCCCTGGAGCCTGCAGAAGGCCTGGGTGCAGGAGGGGACCCTGCAGCCAGGGGCGAGCGGTGGGGGCAGGGCCCTTGCCGGGCAGAGCATCTAACTGTCCCCAGCTTTGCCTTCAGGCCTCTGGACCTGGGGGGCTCTGGGGGAGACCCTTTCTTAGACAGTGGCCATAGCATGGCCCCAGAACCCAGAGCTTCCCCCTCGGGGACCACAGCACCTCTGGAACCCCAAGAAACAGAGCCTCCCATACCCTCTGGTGACCCCTCAGAGAAGAGGCGAGGACTGTACCTCACCATCCCCCAGGCCTCCCTGAAGAAGCCAGGATCCCCCCCAGCCACGCCTGCCCCTGGGGACGGTACAGATGAGCCCGTGTAGGTCAGGACTTCATACCACATGGGGTTTTGGCACAGGGATCTGGGATGCCCAGTGGGGTGATGGCCCTGAACTGGGCTGAGTGTGGACCCCAGCTCAGGTCCCGACATGGCCAAAGGCCGGCAGGGAGGATGACAGCCCAGGGAGAGACCAGGAGTTGCTCTGGGCTCTGCAAGCCTCCATCTCATCCGTTCAGGTGTGGGGTTTTCAAGTTGTGCTCCCAGGCTGTGCCAGCAGCTGGGTCCACAGTCCTTCAGTGAGAGGCTGCAGTGTTGAACGAGGGCCAGAAACCCACCACAGGAGGAAGGCTTCGGCCGCTGCCCTCACAGTCCACATATTTTTATAGGGAACACATACTGGGGGTCACTGGCAGAGGGCGTGGTCGCTGAGGCCATCACAGCCAGTATCACCTTCATTCACAGTCCGAGTTCCTGTCTGTCCTCACACCCTCACACTCCCCTTCCATGCTGCTGCCCCATTCTGTTCCTCTCGGATATTCCCAGAAACATGCTCATGATTCTGGGCAGCCGCCACATCACTAGGAAGCCGTCACCTGTGCAATAAGACACCCTGGCTTCCATGTCAGTGGGGTCCCCTTCTGTCCGTCCATCCATCATCTGTCTGTCTGTGGGCTTGGGCCACAGGATTTCAGTTGGCACCCTTCGTTCTGTTTGTTTGATAAATTCAGGTTGAACGTTGCAATAATCTGATGCAGAAAACTCAGCTTCTCAAGTCAAGGGAAGGGGAGGGAGGGAGTAAAGCAGAATAAACTGTAACTTATTTAAGAAACGTGCTTGGATTACTGTTGTTAGGGTCAGGGGTCACAGGGAGGGCTGGCCCAGGCTGGGCGCAGCGAGCACTTGACTGCCAGGGTGCAAGAGAGAAGCAGGAGGAAGAGTCCAGGGAGGAAGCAGCTGGCCAGGAGGAGCAGCTCAGAGCTGCTGGGGTATGCGGACCCAGAGTCATCTGAGGCCAGGATGTGGTGGTGGATCCAGTCCACATAGGCAGAGACACGAGTATAGACCCCTGGACGGTCGGGGCGGCCACAGCCCTCACCCCAGCTCACGACACCAGCCTGCAGCCAGGACCCGTCCACCTGACACACCAGGGGCCCCCCTGAGTCATCCTGAGAGAGAGAAAAGGGAGGGCCAGGATACTCGGGGTTGGTGGGCCCCCTCCCTAGGCTCTGAGCTTCCCTTCTGGCGCCAGGGCCCAGCCTGGATCACCTGGCAGGCATCCCCAGGGCCTCGAGCACACAGCATGTCAGGCTGGACAGCGCTACCCTCAGGGCTGGAGTAGTCCCGGCTGCAGGTGTCTATGTCCACCACCGAGACCGCCACCTCCTGCAGGCTGTACGGGGACGGCAGGGGCTCTGGAGGGTGGGGACAGTCTTCAGGGACATACCCAGCACTGACTGAGTGGCATGAAACCTCACACCATGGTGGTTCTTGGTGGTACACTGGTGTGGGTCTGCGTGGATAGACTTTGGAATGAGACAGCTGATAAAGACATCCCTGGCCAGCTGTCAGGGCTTCCAGGAGAAACTGGCATGAGCAGGTCCCTCAATCCCAGCTCTTCGTCCCCATAGCCCCACAGACAGAGCGGTAGGAGGGGCATCTCACCTCCTTCCCTTATGTAGCCCCAGCCGGTCACCCAACACCGCATCCCAGGATAGAAGTCAGCTGAGGCCTCTGGCAGGCACACGGGCAGCACCTGGCTGGAGAAGACCACGGGACTGCTCAGCTGAACCAGGGCAATGTCCCCACTGGTGCCTGGTGGCCCTGGGGGATTGGAGTATAGGACGATCCGTCGCACGGTTGAGAAATGGGAAGACAGAGTGACATCAAGCTCTCCCAAGTGCACCTGGTAATCTGACGAGTTCAGGGACCTGGCAGGGAAGAGTGGGAGGGTGTGGGGGCATCAGCAACAGGAGAGTGGCCAGCGTGGAGCCCCCCAGACCCCACCCCAGCCAGGACCTGAGGCCAACCCTTCTCTACTTGGCTGAAGGTTCAGAACCAGCTGCTCTGGGCAGTGGGGCCAAAACCTGGGCACAGCCCCACCCTCTAGAGCCAAGGACTGAGGGCCTGGCCAGCAGAAAGATTTCAGGCTTTAGCTTCCTGTAAAGAAGTAACAGGCAACATGCGGGGAGGGAGGGATCCGCCCACCCACAAAGGTGTGCAGACAGCAGCCACCTCAGTGGGTGGCTCCAGAAACTCCCAAGGCCGGTGCCAGCCAGTTTGGTGCGGCCAGGGATGCCTTCTGGACCCTGTGGCTGTACACTGCTACCTTTGGTCACAGGGAGGACGTTCATGACCACTATAGCTAGTAGTTCCTCCCTTTCTACTGAAGGGGAAACTGAGGACCAGAGAGTTACAGCTTGAGAGTGAGCTAAAGGCTAAGCAGAGGTTTCCACGTTCCCACCTGCCCCTACACAGCCTGGACACTCACCCGGAGAAGCAGTGGGCAGCCGTGAGCACCCACTGGGGGCTGAGCAGGGACCCTCCGCACACATGCACCCTCTGCAGACGGAGACTGGCCTGCCATGGCCATGCTCCAGCTGGGGCAGCATGGCCCCCCACTATTCGGCCCCCTGTATCTGAAACCTGGGGCCGGCCACACCCTAAGCCAAAGGAGAAGGGGGTCATTGATGGGTGATCCCGAGAGGCCGGCTCCCCAGCCCTCTGACCTTCCTGAAGCCTTTCCTGATCCCCTCCACAACTTCTTGAATATTTTCTTCTTACATCTTCAGCTCCTCCATCTGCTGGATGTACCCCCAAGAGAACCAAGACCCAGCCATGAGTGCAACTGGCACTCAGGGCTTGGTTTCCAAGCACCATGCTCCAAAAAGTTACAACCAGGGCTCCTCCGATAGACACCTGATGGGGCTCCAGGGGGGTCCTGCCAGAAAAGGGCAGGTGCTGGGGCTCAAAATGGCAGGCCCCCAAACAGGTGCCAGGGTGGTAGGGGGAGCTGCTGCTTCACAGGCATGGGGAAACCTCCCAAGGGGATAGGCAGGTTTGAACTAGAGCTAGTAGTCCCACACCACCACAACTGCTAGATGCCACGCCACCCGAATGCCTTGCAATGGATAGTTCTATGTAACTTTCACTTTGATAAATTAAAAATCAAGACACAGATGCCGGCTTGAAGAGCTTCTATCTGCCCAATCTGGGGCAACTTGAGCCTCAGAATAATGAAGGTGGTAAGAGTATAACCCTACAACTAAGTAAAATGGGAACTTGTGAGCCTGCATTACAGACAAACATGAAACAGAACTAGATTTGGGGGGTGGTTCACCACCACAGGAGAGCAGAGCTGATACCAGCGCAGGGGAATGTGGGCCCAAAGGCCATGGCAGGGACCAAGAGGTGAGTGTCCTCAGCAGGTACTAACAGGGGAGTTTGAGGGCAGCGGGTGTCTGCACAGCTGTGGAGCTTCTCCCACAAGACAAATTAACTGCACAGGGAGGGAGGGCAGTAACTCTGGTCTGGCCCCTCCAGCACAGGGGCTGAGTGGGGAGCACCACAGTAACTTGTGGCCTCCCTGGAGGGACACAGTGTCGCCTCTGGGGCCTCCACACACACCTGTCGGAGACGTACCTGGCTGCAGAACTGCACCAGAGACACCTGAGGATGGAGAAGAGGTACAGCCAGGATTGGCAGGGAGCTACCTGGGGGAGGCACCCACCAGGCCTCAGGGTGACCTTGCATGGGTCCCTGCCCTAAGGAACAGGTGGAGCCCAGCCCACAGGCAGGGTGGGACCTGCCACCAGCCATAAACAGCAGCTGGGAGGCGCTGAGCCTTCTCCACCCCCTCCTTGGGGTCCAGGGGCTGCTGGCACCTGTACCCCCACCCAAGCCTCTGTTCCCAGGCACTGAGGGGGCCACTGGCACCCTTGTGCAGGCTGTGCAGAGAGCTCAGGGCCCTACTGTGTGAAGCTTCAGCACATTTCCCTCTATCCACCCTCCCAGCTTCACCCCAGCTCCTGCCAGCTCTCCTGGGCCCAAGGTCCAGGCCCTCCCATTGTCGGGCTGATGGAACACACCAGAAATGCCTGAATCCCAGCTCCCTAGAGCACCCCCCCAGCAGCACACGCCCCTTCCCCGGCAGCACCCCCAGCTGGTCACCTACCAAGCACAGCCAGGAGCGGCAGGAGACCACAGGGGTCCAGGGCCATGATGTCTGCAGAGACAGGGAGGAAGGGGAGGGTCCACACTGAACCTTAGACCTCTGGGCGTGGGAAGGGGTGGGAATGGCTGTATACCTACTGTCGGGGCCAAGGAGGCAGGGCCAAGGCACCACTGCAGACCCCACCTATTCACCTGCACACCCAGAGAAAGATCGTCACCTCTGTCTGTCCTCATATTGGCACTGCAGCCCAGGCCTTCAGGGGGCTCCCACTCAGACCACAGCAGGAATGGGAAAGAACGCCAGTGTCCTCACTGCGAACCCAGCATTTTCTCCGCCCAAGGGGCAGCCATGATCTCCTTCCTCCTCCAGGAAGCCCTCCCTGGCACACTGGCCCTTCTCCAACCTCTCAGAGCCCAGTCTTCAGGCCTAAGGGCCAAATAACCCTGTGAAGAAAGCTCAGACCTCCGTGACAACCTGCACTCCATGATGGCCTGTCCCCACATCCATCGGCAGGCCCCAAGGTCTCCACCATAGATCATATGGGCACTGTCACTGCCTCCCTGCACAGCAGGCCCTTCCTGACCGTCCTCTGTCCGAGACCTGATGATTGAGCTGATCAGAGACCCTGGGCAACACTGGGACACTCCTGCCCCCTCCCCAACTCCAAGTCACAGGCCAGGGTTGGAGGGTCCCATTGAGACCCTCTAGGTCAGGGGTCTCCTCCGAGATTTGGGGAAACTAAGGCACAAAGGGGTTGCTTGATCACCCACAGGGCCCACACCTGGCCTCCTACACCTGCACCTGACCAGTCAATAGCCCAGGCTCACAACTACAGTTAATGTTTGACCTGGTGACAGTAAGGACAGCATCAGCCCACCCTCT